>CACRXK020005463.1:0-22881 GCA_902702795.2 Paramuricea clavata
ACTAATTCGGACAATGCCGGACAAGGGGGGGGGAGGGGGGAGGTCTGAAAATCCATCATTTGGCCGGACATCCTGTGTGAATGGCCCCTATAGTCACTAGACTGCCGGCCATTTAGTATTTGATAAACTGTGACCGGCTCATATAGTCACTTTGTTATAAATTTTGAATTATAAATTATAAATTGCAAATTAAATTTTGAATCATGTGAACAACTGATCATGTGATGTGATGTGATGTCAATTGTGAAACCATACTTCATGCACATTTTCGTGATTCTTTCCCGAATATTTTACATAATCGAGGGCTTTTAGAAGACCTTAGAAGGTAGGTAAAGCTTTGCTGTTTTTAATTTACCTTATATTCTGTTATCTGTTGTGATTTTGGAGCCTTTGTGCTCGCACTGATTATTTATCAGGCGTTATTATATAGCGTGAAAGGCCACGCTATCAAAATACTCAATTTTATACTCAGACTGAAACGGAGCCATTGTGCTCGCACTGATTATTTATCAGGGCGCTATTAGCGTGAAAGGCCACGCTCTCAAAATATTCAAATTGAAACGGAGCCATTGTGCTCGCACTGATTATTTATCAGGCGCTATTTGCGTGAAAGGCCACGCACTCAAATTGAACCTTGCCATTGTGCAGGTAAAAAAAGCAGCCCATTGCCATTGTGCTGGGATTATTGAGACTTTGCCATTGTGCAATTTTAAAAGAATTACAAATACAAACTGTCAAAGACAATACTGAAAATACACAGTACTGTACACTACTTACTGACAATTACTGTAACGAAACTATTTTATTCCAAACAGTGAGAATATAGAAATATGGGTGTGTCAATTGAGATATACAGACTAAGAATTAGTTCACATAACAACTTTGTGCAAGCACGACAGTCCATGAATCAAATGAAAGGTAAATTTTGGAACCATATGTTAGTAATGTTCTACTTAGAAATATTTTATTTACCATGCTTGAAAAATATAGTTACCAGGATTGAAAATAATAATGAAGTTTGCATGTGGTATACACAAATGGTATCTTATCATGTTTATGTACCATTGCTATTGAGGCTTGCAAATGATGTAGAGGAAAATCCAGGCCCAATTAATATCTATGATATTGTTGATCATAGTTTTACGGTTCGAGCAGACTTCAACCAAGGTAATATATCCATGTTTGGAATAAATGCTGGAAAACAATGTGTTGCCATGTCAATTTATGCTATTGTATACAATGAAATAAAATCTGTTAATATTTGGGATACACCACTTATGAACATGCTTCTAGTTAATGCAAACAATCTTTATGCCATAATTAGTCAGCACATTCAGAAAGATTTCTTATTGCTCACTGATGTTCCTGAAATATTGTCTATCAACAATGATACTTTTAATTTGGAGTACAGTGACTCTTTTTCTGGAGCATTATGGATGGAATACTTACTATTGCAGCAAACACTATTGCAGTTTTAATGCCTTTCCCAGATGTATTTAATGTTTTTGATTCTCATTCGCGAGATATGCATGGAATGCCAGCAGCAATGGGTTATAGTGCTTTAGTTTCTATTGAAGGAATTCAAAACCTTATAAAATTTTTTCATAAAAGTTGTAACTGTCCTGGACAAAATAGCGAAAATAGTCCATTTGAATTGAAGGGTGTTAAATGTCATAGAAACATTTCATTGTCAAACAGTTTGGATAACATAGCGAATGACGACACAACATCAAATAACAATGAACAACTAACAAAACAACAAGAGTCTGTTATAGAAAGAGAAAACAGACTTGCAAAGCTAAGAGAGAAGCAAAGAGAGAAAAGACAACAAGCAAAACAAAAAGAGTCTGTTACAGAGAGAGAGAATAGACTTGCAAAGCAAAGAGAGAAAAGAAAACACAAAACTGTTTCAGAGAGGGAAAATAGACTTGCAAAGCAAGGAGAGAAAAGAAAACAGGCAAAACAACAGGAAACTGTTACAGAGAGAGAGAATAGACTTGCAAAGCAAAGAGAGAAAAGAAAACAAGAAACTGTTTCAGAGAGGGAAAATAGACTTGCAAAGCAAGGAGAGAAAAGAAAACAGGCAAAACAACAGGAAACTGTTACAGAGAGAGAGAATAGACTTGCAAAGAAAAGAGAGAAAAGAAAACAAGAAACTGTTTCAGAGAGGGAAAATAGACTTGCAAAGCAAGGAGAGAAACGAAAACAGGCAAAACAACAAGAAACTGTTACAGAGAGAGAGAATAGACTTGCAAAGAAAAGAGAGAAAAGAAAACAAGAAACTGTTTCAGAGAGGGAAAATAGACTTGCAAAGCAAGGAGAGAAACGAAAACAGGCAAAACAACAAGAAACTGTTACAGAGAGAGAGAATAGACTTGCAAAGCAAGGAGAGAAAAGAAAACAAGAAACTGTTTCAGAGAGGGAAAATAGACTTGCAAAGCAAAGAGAGAAAAGAAAACAAGAAACTGTTTCACATAGGGAAAATAGACTTGCAAAGCAAGGAGCGAAAAGGAAACAGGTACCAGAGAGAGAGAATAGACTTGCAAAGCAAAGACAGAAAAGAAAACAGGTAAAAGAACAAGAAACTGTTTCAGAGAGGGAAAATAGGCTTCAAAACCAGCGAAAAGCAAGAAGGTTGAAAAGGCAAAACGAAACTGTCGAACAAAGAGAGCAAAGATTAGCAAAAGTAAGCTAATTATAAGGAAAATAAAAGTGGACGTTCTGGAAAAAAACAAACAATGTCCTCCATCAGGTTCTCGAGGTCATCTCAATAATGATAACGGTTTATAATATAGCATTTGTAAATTCTGAACGCTGATTGGCTAAGAGCCGTGTTGATATAACTCAACTCGGGTTGTCAGGTTGGGAGTTTGGCTGGGGCGGCACAACTGTCAAATGATAACGCAGGTGTTCTAAGGTGAGCTCAATAAGAACGGAAATCTCATGTAGAACAAAAGGGTACAAGCTCACTTGATTTTGATTTTCAGTATGAATACAAACTGTGAAAGCATGGCCTATCGATCCCTTAGTCTTTACGAGTTTTAAGCTAGGGGTGTCAGAAAAGTTACCTCACGGATTCTGATTTAGAGGCGTTCAATCATAATCCAACAGTTAACTCGGGAAATTTTCCGCCGCTTGTAAACACGGAAATTTTTCTTATCCTTCGGGCTTTTGACATTGCTATATTATAAAAAAATATAAAACATTCTTTCCGTGTTGATATATAGTTATATCAACACTCGTGGAAGTTGGGAAAACTCGAAATTGTATGAAAACACTCCGCCCTTCGGGCGTCGTGTCTCCATACAATTTCTCGTTTTCCCAATTCCACTCGTGTTGATATAACTGTATATCAACACGGAAAATGTTTTATATTTGTTAAATATCACATAATAGTGTATCACAATTGATACATAAATTCCATAAATCTGTATCAACAGGTCCTCTGTATATATGTTCATGCTGTGATCAATTATGGTATAAGCACAGTGTTTGTCCGGCGGGGAGGCTTCGATTGCGCAATCCAAATTCTACTAAACATCTACAAGGCATTAAAAGTGTGGATAATATTGAATGGCTGTGTTTGACATGTGACAAACATCTTAAAAAGGATAAAGTGCCACCATCTGCAGTTTCAAATGGCTTGAAGTTTCCAGAAAAACCTGACTTCTTTGATTTAAATGAATTAGAATGCAGGCTTATAGCTCCAAGATTGGCATTTCAAAAAATAATGCAAGCTCCGAGAGGTCGGCAACTTAAAATTGCTGGTAATGTTGTGAATGTACCAGCAGACATATGTAATACCGTTAACATGCTACCCAGGTTACCACAAGATACTGGGACTATTAAAGTTCAATTAAAACGTCGACTGCAATATAAGAGTTCTGCCTTGTCTTTGAATGTGAGACCTAATAAAGTGATGCAAGCTGCAGCTTGGTTGGTAAATACTAGTGAACTATATCGAGAACAAGGAATAACTTTTGATCAGCATTGGTTATCATACTTTGATGTTCCAACACCTAATAATAGTGTCAATGAAAATACTACAGTTGATCAAACTAATTCAGCATCTTCAGAAGATGAATGGAGTGAAGATGAAGCAGAAATTCCTGCAGGTGTAACAGACAGTATGCTTACACCTACTGATTTTGTAGATGATACTGAAAGACAGCATATATACAATGTTGCACCTGGTGAAGGTAGTAGACCACTCAGTATATTTACAAATCAGTATTCAGAGGAACTAGCTTATCCAGGAATATTCTTAGGTCAAAAGCGGCCTGATGAGAAGCAAAGATTGACCCGTGTTTATTACAGTGAAATATGTAAATCAGAACTTAGACGGTCTGATCGAAGAGCTGCAATATGTATTGAGAACATATTTTTTAAAACTAAGAACATGCAGATGAAATTATTGCTGGTGCAATCGCAGCTTGCTATTCGCAAGCGTAAAATGGGAAACAGAACACTTACTGCTGGTGATTTGAAAACGCCAGAAGGTTTAACAAATCTCATTTGCCATGATGAAGGATACAAATTTTTAAGAGCTTTGAGAGGTTCCCCACCTTACTTTGAAATAGCAAAAAAGGATTTGTTTGCTATGAATCGGCAGTTAGGACCTGCATCATTATTTTGTAGTTTTTCATCTGCTGAAACAAAATGGAATCATTTACTAAGAATCCTTGGTAAGCTTGTTGATCACAAAGACTATAGTGATGAACAATTAGATAATTTAAATTGGGATGAAAAGTGTAGACTAATTCAAAGTGACCCAGTAACTTGTGCAAGACATTTTGATTACCAATTTAATACTTTCTTAAAAGATTTTTTAATGAGTGAAATTGCCCCATTAGGGAAACTGAAAGATTGGTTTTACAGGGTTGAATACCAACAGAGAGGCTCGCCTCACATCCATATGCTCATATGGCTTGAAAATGCACCTGTATTTGGTGTTGATAAAGATGAAGATGTAGTAAATTTCATTGACCAAATAATAACTTGTAGAAAGCCAGATAATGACACTGAATTATTTGATCTTGTAAACAGACAAACTCATAGACATTCTCACACATGCCGAAAAAACTCCAAAAAAGTTTGTAGATTCAATTATCCTCAGCCACCCATGAGATCAACACAGATACTTTATCCACTTGATGACAATGCTTCTGAAACTGTCATAAGAGCCAGAAAAGAGTTGTGGAAAAATATTAAGAATAAACTAAATGATTTAAAAGAGGGAGAAGACGTAACATTTGATCACCTTCTAAAAGAACTAGATGTTTCAGAATATCAATATATTCTTGCAATTCGGTCATCACTAAATTGTCCAACAATATTTCTAAAAAGAAGTCCCAATGAATTAAGGATTAATAATTATAATCCTGCTTGCCTCCAAGCATGGAGAGCGAACATGGACATTCAATTTGTGCTGGATGTATATGCCTGTGCAATGTACATTGTTTCCTATATTTCGAAGGCTCAAAAAGGAATGAGTGACTTGTTACGTAACGCATGTGCTGAAGCTAAGGAAGGTAATTCCACCATCAAACAACAGGTTCGTGACATTGGCAACAAGTTTTTAAACTCTGTTGAAATAAGTGCACAAGAAGCAGTGTACCTCATTCTGCAACTTCCCATGAGAAAATCTTCTCGAAATGTTGTATTCATTAACACATCTCCTCCAAGTGATCGTGTTGAACTATTGAAACCTCTCAGTGAGATTGAGAAGATGTCAGACGAGTCTGAAGAAATTCACTCTGGTGGACTTCTGAAACGATATGTAGAACGACCAGACAGTTTAAAAAATATAACATTAGCTGACTGGGCAGCTTGGTACGACTCATCTGGGCTGAACAAGTATAAGAAATCTGTTAAAAAATCAGATATTGACAACCTTCCTTTGGAAGATGAAGATAATGATGATGACCTAGGTGTTCAAAACACTGAAAGTTGTGTTTCATCTAAAAAGTCTATCAAAAAAAGATCACAAGCAAGAATTATCCGCAGTGTTTGGTTTAACAAAGAATCTCAACCAGAAAAACATTATCGTGAGTTGATCATGCTTTTCACTCCATGGCGAAATGAACAGGTCGATTTAAAGGGAGCTAATTTACTAGATTACTAATGAATTAAAGATTACTAATTACTAGATTACTAATGAATTAAAACTTTCTATACATGTCTCGTGTCAGAAAGTTGTACTGTATCTGCAAGCCTAGATTTAGGCAAATATTTGCTTATAACACAGACGGATGGAGGGGTGCGGAGGAGTACGCACCCCCCAAAACAAAAAAAACCCCAGAAAAACCTGTGCAGCCCCCAAACGTTTTCCCGCCGCACCTAGAGAAATTTGAAACCCCAAAAATTTCAATGCTCATTGCGATAAATGACAGTAGTGTAATTGAAATAAAGATTTTGAACTTGCATCGTTATAAGCGCGCGCATCATAAGGTTAATTGGCATGCAACATGTACGCGCTGCGTACCTATTTTTAGAAATGATAGACACTATAGGAATGGATAAAAAGCAGCAACATTACTGCATAAAAAAGATGACGTCTTATGCCATTAGAGCGACGTACTATATTTTTTGCTGTCGAAACAAAGAGTGGACAAACCCTGAATTGTTAAACATTTAAATTAATAACTACATTTATAATATAGCATTTGTAAATTCTGAACGCTGATTGGCTAAGAGCCGTGTTGATATAACTCCATGTCAACACGGGAAATTTTCCGCCGCTTGTAACACGGAAATTGTTCTTATTCTTCGGGCTTTTGACATTGCTATATTATAAAACAAATATAAAACATTTTTTCCGTCTTGATATATAGTTATATTAACACTCGTGGAAGTTGGGAAAACTCGAAATTGTGTGAAAACACTCCGCCCTTCGGGCGTCGTGTTTCCACACAATTTCTCGTTTTCCCAATTTCCACTCGTGTTGATATAACTGTATATCAACACGGAAAATGTTTTATATTTGTTAAATAACAATATATATAATCATATACCCATTTTATTCTTGTTTTTACTGTAAATAGTACATATGTAGTACTCTGTGATTCATGTAGCCAATTGTAAATTACCTAAGTCAGTAGTGAGATTTACAATTGTATATATACGTAAAAAATTCAATAAAGTTTTCATTATTATTATTATTATTATTATTATTATTGATCTTTAACACGGTAACCTTTCACATACAGTAGGCGATTTTCGAAGGGCCGTGCGGAAAATACATAAATTATAAGAGAAGAATAAACTTATTACTAATAAACTAAACTATACTTTAATTATTTACAATATACACTTACTTACAAGACGTGATCATTTAATACATAATGGACAGTTTTTGTATCTGCGCGTAGCGCAGATATATTGCTATCGCGTCAGTCAGTAAAGTAAAGTTAAGTGAGTAAGTTAACACCGCGGAAAAACGTCTGCGCATGCGTCAACTCTACCTGTAATAGTATTGCGAACTTGATGAGAAGCTGTTCCGAACGTTTCCGAAGGCTCAAAATGGCGGTAAAAAGGAGTGACTTCATTGTGCATCTTTACAGCCAGATTTCGAGTGCAAAAATAAACATGTCATTCTAAAAACTAGGAATAAATACAGCCAGAAGATTCAAGAAATTGTATTGTACAAGAACATGAACTAAAGGTGATTGTTGACAAATTTATCGTGTGAAACATTTTGTTTATCAACTAAGCAACGACAATTTCCGAATTTTCGTTTGAGATACATTTCTTTAAAAAAAACTGTGTCGCCAAATATAATAAATTTTCGTGTTCACAATAATTAAACTTTAGGATTTATTCTACAATTTGAGTG
Organism: Paramuricea clavata; assembly: GCA_902702795.2. Classification (NCBI taxonomy): domain Eukaryota; kingdom Metazoa; phylum Cnidaria; class Anthozoa; order Malacalcyonacea; family Plexauridae; genus Paramuricea; species Paramuricea clavata. The sequence continues at coordinate 7,835 of CACRXK020005463.1, forward strand.
GGTTAAGAAGCTTAACTTTTCGAGAGTTTTCTTAACTTTTTAGTTTGAATTTTTGTTTTGAATAATTTTGCAAAATTTTTCGAAGTCGTGTCCGTTAAAATCAACAATTTTTTACATGAATTATATTTCATTCCATACTTTAAATGCCAGGACGCTTTCAATTAATGTCTAGTCTACCCATTTGCTATATTTTCTCATTTGTTTTACTAATTTTTGACCAATAATAAGCATGTTTTTGTTTAAGAAATTGATATTCAAATTCCCCGCCATATTTTCATAATTTGGTGCATGCGCAGACGTTTTTCCGCGGTGTTGAGTAAGTTAAGTTGTTAACTCGTTAAGTCCGTCAGCCTTGTTTTGAAGACCTGTTCGCAGGCTAGAACAGCTTTAAAACAAGATGGCGTCTTTCGAAAAGCTTTCAAGAGTAGTATTAGTAATCGTGGTATTATTAGGCTTCATCCTGACTTTATTTTGATAAAATCTTCTTCTATAGCAGTCTTGCACTGATATAACTCTTACAGTCAAACCGGATGTTCTGTTTCCATGAGTATTGCAACATTGCAATCAATCTTGCAATGTTGATTGCAAATTGTTCCGAGCAAATTACACGCAAGTATGCAACTGTCATTTTTTCAAGTGCCTATCACTCCCGTGTCGGGTCAAGAGAATAACAAATCAAAAGGACTAATATCTTGCCTACCACTTGAAAAATTAAAGGTAAACTGGAATGTATAGAGAATATTTATACATGGTTGTGCGAATGTGCGGAAATATGTAATATATTTCGAGTGTTGAAGAGAATATTGCTAACGAGTGAGCGTAGCAAATTGCAAGTTGTTCCATTATGTGATTTAATAATCTAAATTTTTGAGTAATTAGGTCATGGACATATTGTAATTATTATGAGTACTTACTATTTTATCTTCGTATCAAACCAAATATATAGCATTGCGAGCTTTAATTGCCAATTTGTATTAAACTGTGCCAGTTTGAGAACATATTATGTTTACATATTTAATTTAACTACCGCCAAATAAATCCCTCTTTGGCACTGAATTTTGCATGTTATTTAGTATTTTTGTATCACGTTATGATTAAAATGGACATATTTCTTGAATAATACTTTTAATCTGTCAAATGATAGGAAAAATATTAGTCCTCATACTTTGTTTTGGATTTGTTACATTTTGTGATAGATAGGGGTACCAAAGCCTTTGTATTTCCAGAGGGTATTAAAATACAAAATTAGCCTGTGACAGTATGCTCCTGATTTTACTTCATATTCGATTTGAACAACACAAGTTCTACAACAAAAACGTACACGATGTACTGTGCAAATATAAAACGTCATATTTATAGAATGATATTTGATTGACATGTTTACGCCACGCATTTCATACCGCACGGGTTTTCCCTGAGTTTTTATAATCAGGGCTTGCACTTCCGACAATTGTTTTACGGTTGAATCTTCACGAAACAATTACAAATTTTAAATATAGACAAGCAAATTATATTTGCGTGTATATCTTGACTGTTATTTAATGGAGGCCTCTGAAACTTAGCTAAACTATAAAAACAAAGTATAGTATAAACGTAGCCCTGTTGTTTTAAATGTCAGAAACTATTATTAGCTCATGACTCCATGTACAGACGTCTAATCCCACGTCTTTGAATCCACACATTTTACAGCCTTAATTAATTATTTTCTTTAAATTGTTCTTAAAAGTAATGAACTGTATGAATAGCAGATATTTAGCTCCAGATAAAAAGAAACATTTTTGTATGATTGTAATCGGTTGCCGTGATTCGGGATATAAATGGTTCTCGTCCTCTTAATTTAGAAGTCACTGGTTAAATGTAAATATTATATCTGAAGCAGGCATATAATTTCAACTAGCACAATTTCGCACAATTGCTGTAAAAATGTAATTCCGAGAATGCAACATCAATGCAGTAAAGGCCTGATTCCACGAGCGTTTCTTCTCGGCGAAATGCGAAACATTTCTACTTACTGCGAAAGGGGACAAAGTGGGACAATTCAATATAATCGCTCATGTGCAACCACCGTATTTCGCAGACACAAGTTCTCGCGACGAATTTCGCAGTCGTGGAATCAGGCCTTAAGGTCCAGACACACCGGACGCGATTCGACAACGCGACGCGATTTTTCAGTTTTTGAAAAATCGCGTCGCGTTGTCGAATCGCGTCCGGCGTGTCTGGACCTTTAATGCGCAGATACATGTACGCGGTCGCGTACCTATTTTTAAGTTTGTTGACTCTCTTAAGGTTTTCAACAAGTTTATTGGGATGTTGTTCCAATACGCTGCTCCTCTGTACGAAAAGCTATTTTTAATTTCAAGAAATTTGTTTTTGGTTTAGGTTGAGACAGCCTTTAAATTACTACTGCCCAGTACGTAACCACTGTTTTCACAAGTGTGAAATAGTTGTTATGTATTCTGCAAGCATACCATTAATCGCTTTAAATGTCATAAAAAGTCGTGTTTTCAAAATTAAGCCAAGAGGATTCCAGCTAAGTTTTTGAAAAGTGTCCGAGGATCTTACGGTATAGTCCGAATTTGTAATAATTCTAGCTGCTCGTTTCTGAAGCGTATACAATTTCTCTAAAGCCTGGTTCACACGATGAAATAAGCATAAGCATAAGCAAGCGGAACCTTTGATGTAAGCATAAGCATAAACATAAGAAGAACAAATGTTGCGTTCTTCTTATGCTTACATCAAAGGTTCCGCTGCTTGTGCTTATGCTTATTTCATCGTGTGAACCAGGCTTAAGTGTGTTTGGTTATTATTTTGCCATACAGTTGAACAGTAGTTAAAATGAGGCATAACTAATGCGTTATACATAATTTGTAGCATATCTAGGCCAACAAAATCTTTAGCTTTTCTTAGAAGATTAATATCTTTTGATATCTTGTTGCATTGGTCTTCATTTTGCCTGTTCCAGCTAAGTTTGTCGTCTATAACTATACCCAGAATTTCTTTTTTATAAACTCGTTCAATTTGATGTCCGTTTATAAAAATATATGATTTTTCAATCGTTGCCGAGATTCAAAAATCACATATTTAGTTTTTCCGTTGTTTAATTAATGTTAGTTTATTTGCTGATAGCCATTTTTGAGCGTTCACCAGGTCTTTGTTAAGTTTGTATTCAATATCTATAGATAAATGCCCTTGACATGATAAAATTGTGCCATCGACAAATAAATTAGAGTGTGTTGTTTCTGAGCAGTTTGGGAGGTCGTTAATATAAATGAGAAATAATAGAGGTCCAAGATTTGAACCCTAAGGTACTCCACAACGAATTGTTTCAATATCAGATTTACAGTTATTTAACATGCAAATTTGGTTTCTTTGATCCAAATACGATTGGAACGTATGGCCGCGTATCCCACACTTGTAGTTTTGACAATAGAATCTGATGATCAATCGTTAGGTCGATGTGGGGCACTGGTATCTAGGCACAAAAACCGTACCAAAAGTAACAGCGTCTTTGACTACTAAGCCCTATCTGCAATTCAACTTCCGCTATAGATTTTCTCTGTCGGTCGTGTGTCCCACTCAATGTCGAAAGACTTATTTCGTCCAGCAAATTTTGAAAAACAATCGTATTATGTACGAAGAGCAGAGGAGTATTCGCATTCTTTGGTGCTACAAACAATGGCAAGATCGTTACGACGACTTGAGAAAATCCATTGGGAAAAGCATCTGGTTTGAAAGAGGTTTGCCAGTGTTCTGGTTTGAAAGAGGTTTGCCAGTGTTGTCCGATGATCTGAGCGAGATTAATACCCAGTGCAACATAATCATACTGGATGATCTGATGGCCGAAGCGACAGACAGTCCTGTGGTAGCTCGATTATTTACCCAGGGTCGTCATAGAAACACTAGTATTATCCTTTTGCTTCAAAACATGTTTCCTAAAGGGGAAATTTAATACAGATATTAGCCGAAATGCCCAATATCTTGCTCCCTTCCGAAATCGTAGTGATAGGAAACAAATTAGAATTGTTGGAGAATGCATGTTTGATAAAAATAGAGTCCGCTTTATGTATGTCTATTGCAAAGAGACCGAAAAACTATTTGGATACTTGTTGGTGGATAACAAACCTGACACACCAGCCGATAAGCAATTTCTTGGGGGCCTATTTGGCGACTGCCATGTTTATCTCTTCGCCACCCAAACTAAAGTGAACAGTACTAGTGTCGAGCCCACACCGGTCTCCGATATCGAACCAAGCATGCATGGAAGAAAACAACCGAAATTTGCACATCATCGGTATATATTACCTGGTCGGATGCAACTATCCCCGAGTGGCAAAACTACACCTTGGGAGCACCGGTGGTCCGTAACATTCCCGAAGGATGTGCTATCACATGAGATGTATAAGTCATCGCGCAATTGTTTTGATCCTAGCCAGCCAGGTGTCTACATCAACGGAGAAAATTATTGGTATGTAAAAATAAGGCATCAATCTACAGGTCGTATGAAGTTGGTGAATCTGCACGAAGACGAACCTACGATCCGAGCCTTTGTTAAAAAAATCATGGTTATCGAAGACACAACAAAGCCAAAACTATAGAAAGTAAAACCGGAGAAGCAAAACCCCGAGAGAACCCCTATGTAAAATAGCTATACTTTAGATATAATTAATGCTTTAAAACGTTAATCCGTTTCTGCATGTGTGTTAATTTATTTAAGCATCCAAGCAAAGCAGTGTCCTAGCAGCAATATTTTGCTCTAAAAATGTATATATTTTCGTATTCGTGTTACCCCCATTTTTCGCTGTTTTGATATCCCTAGGTCGACTGATCGAACCCGTCTCGGAGGATTTTTTAATTTTTTTATGTTTTTTTCTCTAAAAAACAAAAATGATGTACGAGGTCATCACCAAATAAGAATGTACGTACTTGTATGTACTGTACGCACAGTGTGACGTCAGCCGCTGGATGCAACAAGCTCATTAGTATTCCGCTATGTGGGGAGGGTAATCTACTTATTTCGCTCCAGCGTAGTGTAAACGTAGTCTTGATGAAATCGCATTTACCTACCATTTGTGGCAATAATTATATAAGCTACCTTTTCAAAAAATATATACGACGTATACCAATAATACTATAACATTTTTTTTCAAATATACTTACAATACAAATAACTAAACTTTTTTATAATAACCTACGGGACCACATTTCCATAAATTAGAAAATTTCAAATGCAGTTGGAGCATTTGTTTTGGCGTTGCTTGTAGACTTAACAACAAGTCTTTTTTTTTGCAAACGTCCCAGGAGTAATCAGAATGTATATGGAAATATTTACTATTATCCACTGGCACTATTTTTAATTTTTCTAGAATCAGACCAATATAGACATCTTCTAATACAAACCACGGTTGTGTGGGTACAATCACCATCATGTTTTGAAAGACATCTGAACTTATAATATAACCCATTCCAACACAATATGGTGGATAAGTGTCTTTTTGGTAATCCGTCTTTGATACACCCCTGTATAAAAAAGTTAGAGCAAGTCAAAAAACATCATCATAACTTAGACTCGTTCTTGCCTTTCTCTTGCTTACTGATAACTGAACTGAGCTTCAGTACGTTACATGATTTACCTGTATGCACGACTGTCGAATTTAACAGTTTCAATGAAACAATGTTATGTTATGTTTGCCGTAACAAGAAAAAATTAAATAAAGTTCATTTTTTTAAAGAAACAGACGAAACTAACAGAACATAAACCTATCGTTACGAAGAATGATATAATGTCTAAAAGTTTAACTTATCTGTCTTTAAATGACACTGTCGGAGTAAGGCCCGTTTTATACGTCGAATTTCGGTCGCGTCGAATGCAATTCAAACAATAGATAATGCTTAGTGAGGTTTATCATCTCATTATCTATTGTCTTAATTGCATTCGACGCGACCAAAATTCGACGTATAAACCAGGCCTAAAGCGCTTCAAAACAATTTGTCCTTTGGAGCACTAATTGATAGTCCAAAACTGCGTTGAGAGCCGAGTTTCAAACAAAAGATTGTCAAAACATCTTTCGAAATATTCAAAACGAACAAGAATAAACTTAAAACACGGAAAATGTCCATATGTATATAAAGCCTGCAGCACACGAGAGCTATCTGCTGAGCCAAAAGTTACTCGTGCCTGTTAGCTCAGCCGATAGCTCACCAATCAAACATGTTTGATGCGTGAGAAAAGGTTGCATGAGGCAAAAAACTCAGTAAAATGTACGCGCACACGGTGAGCTATCGGCTGAGCTAACAGGCACGAGTAACTTTTTGCTCAGCAGATAGCTCTCGTGTGCTGCAGGCTTAAGTCAAAAATATCAAAAGATATATTTCTGCGTTTTGAACATGCGAAGAGCTGCAAATTGTATTTGAAGATAGCCATAAGGAATTTGACACCATCTGAAAGACTGAAGCCGGCACAGGTTTATGGTTTTTTATCGAAAATTTCTGTTTTAATTCCCTTAGTTAAAAAAGAGACGGGATATAAAATGTAGCGAACTAGAACGTACTCTCGTCATTGAAATACTATCCATAATTCATATTCTGTATATTAAAAGGTGCTGTAAAGTAGTTTCACAAACCAAGAGATAAATTTTTACAATTTAAAATTTTACAAATATTTCGGACTTTGCCCTCGCGTGACCATGATTTCCATTTTTACAAAAGGACAATCAGGCCACATAACAAAAACTTATTGACCGCGACCATTTGGACCGTCGGGAAAATATCAAACCTTGGTTTTGCTGTATTGACTTCGCTTTCGCCCGGTCAATATACAGCAAAACGTCGGTTAATATTTTCCCGGTACAGTCCACTTGGTCAGCAAGTTATTAATATTCTCATCTTTACAACTTCTCGGTGTTTTATTGCTTTCCTTCTTAGAAATTATCATCATTGCAAATACATCACCAGTTGCTAAATGACTGATGTACAGGGACCAGGTATATCACATGCATCGTACGCACTAAAGTTGTAATTCTGGGAAATGGACATCTAAAATGTCTCCAGATGCGTCAATGTAACCTGATCCCATTAGCGGGAAAGGCCCAGCTTGACGATTAATTTGCTTAATAATGGGCTTTATGCAGGTTTCCGTCCAATTTCCAGGAATTTTAGTTACAATACTGCACGTTTTATATGTTGTTTATATCTTTATTACGAGTGTTCACCAAAAATTTTGAATCAATAGGATTCATTTACCCTGAGTTACAGCGTCTTGAAAAATAAAAGTGCGGACGTCAGGGTTTTTTTTCGAACGCCTTCAGAAACTGTGTTATACGCAAAATTTAGTTAAAAATTCTTGGTAAAGGCTAAGACGGGACTTCTTACCTGATCGATATAAACAAGAATTCAAACATTTTGGCTCAAACTCCCCATTGCTGCGTAGCAAGCGAGCCTGAAGCGAGCGAGCGAAGCAGCATTCTAATATGTGCAGAGAGAGGGGTTTTGAAGTAAATTTTATTTAGCGCATTGCATTGTGGTCGTCCGCGCTTGCTATGCGCAGAACACAAAATGTAAGCTACGTGCAACATACAGCATTTGAGGCGCATTTGAAGGATATCGTTTATTGTTTTGCTTGCTTCGACTTGTGTCGTAGGTTCCCAGTGCAATGCCGCTAATTCATTCAACTGTAATATACTTCATGTAATATATCAATATTGTGATTGACGTAATTCAAACTAAATCATAAATAAGTATTTGTACGTGTAAATTGATACGTCACAGTAACACATTCTAATTTGGTAGGATAATCAAATAGCTAGGGAGTGATTGAATGTCATTGTTGCTGTCAGATCGTAGCGAGACAATCAATGTTTAACAGTCTAAAACTCACGTTGTAAATACTTTCTCACATAATACAATCAATACAATTATAAAATACAGTTCCTTGAGCGTTTATTGAATGAACCATCCACAACAACTTGTAAATCATTTTGACTCAGGCACTCAGCGTAAGGTTTAGTAAAGTTTTATATTAGGCCCTGTAAAGGCCATAATTTAGTGTATAAAATAACGTGACTGCACTTCGTGCGTTGTTCACTCAATGGACTTTGGCCATTGACCACTGTAACTTTTATATTATTACTAGAAAATACATGCATGCAGAAACCCTCGCCTTGCTGACAAAACCATTGTATTTTCCAAACATGAAGTATCTAAAGTAGTTGTCATGGTAACACGATAATTTTTTAAGAATATTCTTACAAATGAAAAATCGCCTAATTAAAAAGTATCACTTTTAATTACAAAATTATTAATTTCCCAACATATATATGTTGGGTATGTTATTATACGTAATATAAGCCTCAATTTAAGGTAAAATTCAACCAAAAACGCTTCGCAAAACGTTTTAAAGTCACTAGTGTTCTTTATAAAACTAAACTGCCTTGCAATAAAATGATTTCAAATAACTTTTGAAACGCTTGCAAATAAATTTGCTTTCTTTTTTATTTATTTAAAAAATTCAATATGATAAAAAAGGGAATCAATATTAAAGATACACTGAAATTATATGCTGTCTTGTTTAGTTGTTTCATATACGCAAAGGCCGTCGGGTTTTAAAGCAATTATAAAATCAATATTTAAAACAAACTCACCTTCGTTAACGTCGGCTGCTTTCTTTTAGCCGATTCTTTCGCCCTTTCTTTCTTTAAATTTACAAAATCTTGCAAAAATGCGAGCAAAAATGAAATATATTTGCAAGAAATTTATCAATCATAGAATCAAGAAATGTTTGCCATTTCGCTGTCGTCATGCAGTCGTTATAATGCAAACTTGAAATTGGACCAATCAGTGTCCGCTATTCATGACAATCCGCCATATTTTTGAGATCAGTGAGGATAACCACCCACCCAACACCCCAACATCGTTGGTGACCCACGCCCGCGATAATTGATGAACTTTAGACTTCGCTAATGCTTTCGTTCCCCCGGGTGTAAATAGCCGGGAGGAATTAGTACCCACGCACGGCGCTTCGCGCCGTCGGCTCGGGGATAAAATTTTGTTGTTTTTTTCGTCAACGTGAAATCGACCTACGTTCATGAAGTGAACCGCTGACCTGCAATGGATCGCAGGCTCGAGTCAAAATGACTGCCAGGTAAGGAGCGGAACTATGCGATAGGATTTTTTGTCTTGTCCGTTTATTACTATTGATATAGTGTTCTTTGAAATTTGAAACTTAGCATACTCAAATGTTTCTGCATGGATAATAAAATAAATGGATAAGACTCTAGCTGACGTAAGCAAAAACAACCTAGTTGCAACCTGTGACGTCACGCGTATTGCAAAGTTCTCGGCATTTTTGTTGTTTCGCTAGACTTTCTGCTTTAAAAGAGTAATATTGAAGCATGAACTGGTCTAATTGTTTCAAAAACACGCCTAAGCCACGACAAAGCATTCAAGGTAAATGTTTTTCGTCTTTGTTTTGTATTTTTTTACATTTGTAGCTACGAAATTGACGTCCCCAATTTTAACGAAATTTGGGATGCATTTTTCACTGTTTAGTGCTTGAAATATTCGCTAAAATTGACTGGGAATACTTAGAGATTTCATTGTAGAATGGCGTAGTTATATTCATTTGCTCTTTGACTAAAATGTTTAGCTGTATTATTGCTAAACATGCCGTTTTTGAAAATTTGGTTTGCAACTAGGTTTCAACATCCAATCACGCCATCAGTCTACTGAAAACATTAGGTCACGTCAGCTAGTTTCCTATCCATTTATTTTATTATCCATGGTTTCTGGTATATTATACCTGCTTTTTTTCGTCAGCGTGAAATCGACCTACGTTCGTGAAGTGAACCGCTGATCTGCAATGGATCGCAGGCTCAAGTCAAAATGGCCACCATGTAAGGAGCGGAACTATGCGATAGGATTTTTTGTCTTGTCTATTTATTATTATGGATATAGTGTTCTTCGAATTTTGTAACTTAGCATACTCAATATGTTTCTGGTATATTTGCTGCCGTGTCGTAGCGAGCGAGCGAGGGTGAAGCGAGTGAGCGAGGCAGCAGTCCTAATCTTTATGTATACGTATATATATATATATATATATATATATATATATATATATATATATATATATATATATATATATATATATATATATATATATATATATATATATATATATATATATATATATATATATATATATATATATCGTTTCGGCGTATTTCGGCCTACCACAATACACTGCTTCCGGGTCGGCAGGCTATTCTTGCCTAATAAACAGGCATAAGGCAAACAAGCAATGTGATCATCTTTCATCTTTGCTGTTCCTCTCAAAATTACTTTGTTTTAGCTTTATTCTCTACAGTTTGCTACCTTTTTAAATGCGTCTGCCGGTTGAGAAACATAAAATAATAGTTAAAAATTGCCAATTAAAATACAATTATCAATGATGCCTTAAAATTGACGCTATATTTACAGCCATTTAAGCAAAACGTACTGAAATTCAGACATCATTTTCTCTTTGGCGTATCATCTAAAATCTCATCATTTTAGCATTATTTTACAGATAAAGCACTAAACATACTTTTTAAGGGGTTTTTTTACCGATTGAGAAACGTATCGAAAAATAAAAATTTTGATTTTAGTCATAACCTCATGTGGTATATTATACGCATTAGTTTTGAGCGTGGGTTACGTAACATACAAAAAATCTCATTTCAAGATTTGGGAACAATGCTATACCAAGGCAGCATTCACTACCCTGTGGGTAAACTAGTATACTTGCGTATTAGGTGAACCCTATAGCCTGTATACGGACGTTTTAAAATCCTTAAACGTTTGTGACTTGGGGGCCTTCGGTTTGTCTATATATTGATTTTTGAACCTAAAATACTCGAATGTTTGTAGTATATAACCTGCGTATTAGTTCCCTTACACATGTAGCACGCAGCCACGCATTATAAGTTCAGTGTGAACGCCTGAGCAGGCGTCTTGTTTAATATAGTTTTAATATGAAATCCGATAGCAAAAACTTGTGTTATATAATTTACCTGTACGTCTTTGTCGTTTGTGTTTATACGCGTACTAAAGCAGCGCGTAATTCAGCAGATTCCACTTGGTCTTGGAAGTATTATACTGTATATTCTTGCTCATGCATGCTCTAGTGAATATTACTTCCGTAATAATATACATTAAAATATTACTCAACTGTGATTGGTTGATTTCATTGCAGCAGTGCAATAAATTACAAAACAAGTGAAACTCCAAAGATCGATAACATTTTTATATTTATCTACGTTTCGACTATATTTCAGTCATCATCAGGATAAACAACTATATTTCAGTCTAATCAGTCATCATCAGGATAAATATAAGTTTATCCAGATGATGACTGAAATATAGTCGAAACGTAGATAAATATAAAAATGTTATCGATCTTTGGAGTTTCACTTGTTTTGTATTTTGTTAAAATACTCAGTGGTTCTAAAAATTTTCTGTAATCACAGTGCAATTTTTTGTAATCACAGTGCAATTTTCTGTAATCACAGTGCAATTTTCTGTAATCACAGTGCAGATATCTGTGACAAACTTATCTGATTGGTGGAAAAACAATGTATGATTAAATCAACCAATCAGTTTAATTAAAGCAGTTTAGTTTAGAGAAGTAAGGGTAACAGATTGCTTCAAAACAAAACAGACACGCGCCGCGCTACATCAAGTAAAAGTTGTCTTCGGTTGGAAAATATGGCTTTTATTTCTTTTTTTTTAAATGGAAAAGCCTTTACCGTTCTAAAATGTGATATAACAAAGCCAGAAAAACTTTGCCAAGTGGAATGTTCGCTATAAACGTAAGTTAAAACTACAATTGTCTCGAACATTTTCATGTAAATTATTAAGTAATAGTATGGTTTCTCGTGAAACTTGGATAAACATGCACTCCAAACGACCAAACCATTCTGTTTTAATACCTATATACTATTAAAACACTAAACACCTAAAACACGCAGTATTCAATGAGACGCACATGTTTAATATGTCTGTCACCTGCGATTGCCCTTTAACCCCTGGTCTTGGCAACAAATACATTGCTTTTTCTCAGTTACACTCTGAATAATTTGTACTATTTAGTTCTATTTGTTCTTAATGCACGCAGCAATCCCGACTTGCAGGTACCCATGCAACCTGCTAGTATTGAAAGTGTTGAACTATAATATTCTCACTTACCATTTGTGCCCAGCTGTTCGAATCACTGTCTTGTTAAAAGCACATCTACCCGTATAGATCCTCTCTCTTGGTAATTGCCACAACCATTTCACAAGTCCCTTGCTGTACACAAAAATATCATCATCTGTCTTCAAATAGTATTCAAACTTGCAAAATCCACGAGCCCATTCTAGACCAAGTTTTGTTTTTAATGTTAAATTACCATAACTATCAGTGAATGAGCCAATCACTAGATCATTGTAATATTCCGATTCGATTTCTATAATATTTTTAGTTTTCTCATCAGTCTGACCAAGTAAGAACATTGTTTTAACCAGACTCTTCCCAGTGTAAGACCCTTTAATAATAATGTTTGTTATATCAGGATCTTTGTCTATAATTTCAGCCCAAGTACTGCGAATTATAGACCTATGTTCAAAGTTCTTCGGAGCAGAAAAGACGACAATGAGAAGAAACACTGATCTTTCGCAACGCGGAAACGCAGAAATCTGTGTGCTTACGTTTACACGGTAGTCTTGACTCGTTATCGAGTTTGTCTGATAAGTGTGACTCGTTGTCCAGTTTGTCTGAGAAATATGACTCGTTATGCGGTTTTCCTGAGAAATATGGTTTGAATCAAGCTCTAAAACGACCAGGCTTTCCTGGTGTGAATTTGCTGATATGTAACTGTAATAGCATAGCCAAGTGTAATGCAGTCCAAAGAACAGAAATATGCTTTTGGCGATAACACGAATCAGGAATCTCTTCGAATAAATATGTAACATATTTTAGCAGATCAACCAACGACCATAAGATATTGTAGCTTCGGTATATATTAAACAGCTAGACTCCTTGTAGCATAGCTAGACCATACTAAAGAATCTGATACCAATCAGCGTCACCTTTGCCATCTTCAGATTCATTAACATATCTTCATTCAACTGAAAGACGAAAGTTGTTTGTAATAGTCATTTATATTTCACATATTACAACTTTCTTCCCCATGGCATATACTTCATGACAAAACATGAATATGCCATTACGTGGGAAGTATCAAGTGTCACATACAATGGAGCAATATATATTTGTTATTTACCAGAGGGCACAGTTTTTCTCATCCGGACCGACGCACCCGTTTCATAAGGTGTTTATTTTTTAGCAGATGTAAAATTAAATTCATTAAAATTCCAGTGTTGCATGCGAAATAATTTGAGATCAGCGCTGTTGTGTATTAAAGCGAGGATGACAAAAATTGAAAATTTGAACGAATACGAAAACTCGAGAAAAGTGGCAAAGTTTAGGTCTGGCGTTTTGGCTTTGACAAATTCAGTTGCTACCGAGAACGACAGTTTCATGTTTAATAATGCTTGCTTTGCCGATCAAAAACACATATAATTATAAAGTCGATAAATGCAAGTATCTGTTTTTATTTAATCAACTCTTTTCTATACTGACAAGGAAGAACGTACGCTGTTTTTAAATTTGTATTTTCTGGTCGTTTCACGATAATGTGCTTGAAAAATGTGTTTTTAAACACAGACTTCGATTTAAACTTGGTTCAAGTCCGTCTGTCGAGGGGTTGAAAATAGCGATGCATGCGAGTTGTGGAAAAAGCCGCCAAAATATGAGAGAAAAGTAGGAAGAGACGGACTTGGAACATTTCCAAGGGCGCCAAAATTTACTGTCGGATTTTTCCTACGGAAGCGTGGCTTGTGAGTTGACAACAGTTACAAATTTTCGCGCCAATTTTTGCAAGTGACATTCGAATGCTGTTATTGATGTTAATGTTCCAAGTCCGTCTCTCTTACTTTTTTCCTGAGACGGACTTCAGGGCTGCAAATTACTGTCGGACATCGGACAATGTCCGACTAAATTTGGCAAATGTCCGAGCAAAAGTAATTTTGATTGGACATTGGTCCGATCACAAAAAAAAAATTGTCACATTATACATTTTTTTGCTGTGACAAAATCCGATTGCAAATTCACTCAATTTGCATTTTGCAATAAAATGTACGAGGCATTCTAGCATTTTACTTAACGTTGCGCCGGAATGGCTATACATACTTGTCTCGTGACTTATATATATCTTGTGACGTATATATGTCCGACCAAATTTAGTGATGTTGGTTTTCGTCCGACCAAATTCAAGTTATGTCCGACCAAAATTAAAAGTGATCGGACAACTGTCCTGTCAAGTCAAATATTTATTTGTAGCCCTGGACTTGAACCATGTCTAGCTTCGATTTTGTTTTTTATACACTGACAATTGATACTGATCGCGATGTTATCCAAAGTTTACCAGAAAATGGTATTCCAGATGAGCTAAGTTATGTCATTAATGAAAATGAAGTGTCAGTTCATGTTGAAAATTATACAAGGGCCTCCCCAAGACCCTATAATGAATGCTAATGCTAGTGTTGAAGAATGGTAGTACATCCTTTATTCTTATATGTCAGAAGGAAAAAAAGCTGGTGCAGCTATCCAAGATGCAGCAAATGAGGTTGATCCAATAGGGCGAGACAACACGGTATAACGTTAACAGAGGCTTTCAAACAGGGCCAGATTGACATTTTGTGGGGCCTGTGGCATATATTATCAGCCCGCACTGATGACCCCCCTTCCCAAAGTTCCCAACGGCATTTTAAACAATGAATTCAGAAAAATTTTAAAAATGATATAAAAATATATATCCTTTTGTATCCATGCGTTGAACTAAAATTAATTACTTGACAAAATGAGTATCAGCAATTAATATCATCTGTAACAAGTAATAACCTAAAAGTATATAGTTACCTGCTGTGCATCATGTTTGTTTGGGCCCCCGCATTGAAAGAGGGGACAAAAGATTTGAA
>CACRXK020005464.1:0-27977 GCA_902702795.2 Paramuricea clavata
TGCGAAGAGGTCGTCATAAACAATAGAACTCTTACAATAAGACAAAAACGATTATAAATTACATTCCCTTGAACATTCTTGTTCGCTACATTATTTACAGATAATTTTCACCACTCATAACCAGGCCAACAGCTAGTTCAGTAAAACGTTCGAGGTCGTATCCCCGTATGTGGATTGACTGACTATTGCTGACTTTTTGTTAAAAAGAGAAATACTTCAATAAAGTTGATTAAGGCAAATGAAGTTAAATAATATACGTTTATTACGAATGCAAAAATACAAGTGATTTTGTTTTCTTTTGTTGCCGTTGCCGGCTGCCAAACTCTCTATTAATATAAGCGACAAGACCGCGTAAAGCTAAACGCGTTGAAAGAATACATTTTAATGTGTTATCTATAAAATTAAGAATTTACTAAACAACGCTAGCTGTTAGCTGTGTAATACTATAAGCAAAAAATTACCTTTCCCAAGAATGAAGCGGATAAGAATTATAGCTATAATTTACAATTGCAAGATGTAAAGTTGTAAACGAAATGAGCTAACACGCTGCAGATAATATACGTACAAGTAGCTAGAAAAACGTTTTACTTCGTACGATAGTCACACATGCATGAACACGGTCAAACCCTTTTCATTTTTGGTATATAATTTTAAGGTATATAATTTTCAGACATATCTCTGATAATCTCCCTCTGAAATATTATCGGTAATGACTGATGTCCCCCACGGTGACTATAAATGCGATAATTTGCATAAATTATGCGCGGTGCCAGTTTCAGGTTCCGGTTCCAGTATGACTGTAACGTTGTATCATCGCATTTTAGTTGTAGCCGATAATCCTTAGAAAAGGTAGAAAAGGTACCTTGTGAAACTTATGTCAAAACTATTTAAAACCACATAATCAAAAGCCGTCAAAATTCAAGTTGAAGTTTTTATGCAAAATTTACAATATTATAAATATAATTACACTGGCCTGTAGGCCAAGTGTCTTAAATCCCCCTTTTTCTGTTTTTTTCGTAGTCGAGAAATCGAGTTTGCGTTAGCTCATCGCAGGCTCAGGCTGCAACTATTAAGCCAAAATCCCTTCGGTACCTCAGTTCCGTAATTTATGTAATACAGTAAAAAGTTCGTACTTATGTACGTAATAGCCGGCTCATGCCATGCTTGTGGTACATTTTTTGTTTATTAGCCCATACACTTGTACGCACGCGCACAATTCCGAACTCCGACGATAGAGAGCGTCAGTGCTCCAGTGACATATTCAGTTCAGTTTCAAAACGGCGGCTTTTCACTGAGCTATCTAATATATATTTCACACAGTTTCGTTGAATTTTTAAAGAATTGTGCCGATTTTCCTGTGAAAAATACGTTGTGGCGCACTCTGGACTCTCTGGCGTGTTGAATGCATGTGTTTTTCTTTGTATAACGACTCGAAAACCCCAAAATTTGGACCGAGCGAATTTATACAGTATAGTGGAATATAAACAAAGACAAGTCAAATGTTTGACAGTTTGACTTTTTAATTAACAAGTATAAATAGACTCATAAACATGTGTTGCGCACTTGTGTTCATTTGCATAATTATAGATTTACATGTAATTACATTAATTTGCACCAAATTAATTTCCATTTCATATATTAGCCTTCTATAGTCTATAAAAATGAATGTATTTTTCGATTGTATTCTGATTCAGCGAGGTAGCGTTGCGTGCGGCGAAGTGAAACGTGGTATGGTAATTCGATTTGTTTTTGGAACAAGATCCAACTTTCCCCCCAACTTTTTAATTCTCAAATTGTTTATTAGATGTTTACTGGTTGGGGGTAGCCCGCGTGCAGGCCCAAGGGAAGAATAGTGAGGTTAGAGAAGGGTTTGGGATCAGCTTATCTTATAACTGGCAGCAAATTGGCGAATTTTTTGGAAGAATCGTCTATGTCTATACACTTCTTAGCACCTGAAACGAGCCATATAATGGCATTAAAAATCAAGGACAATAGAATTTATTCGCTAGTATTGACCCATCATTATTTACGGTTGATAGTTGATGATCACAGTTACAGTGCACCTGGCTTGTCAGGTTGGATTGTCCATAGCCAGAGTGGCAGAGGGTACGCCTGAGCCGGCGTCTTGGTATATTATGGTTGATAGTTGCTAATCATGATTGTATTTATTGGTTGTATTTATATGGTCCAGACCCCCTGTATCCCTATTTGCCTCTCTACTACACATTACACCCTCCACAAAAGTTGCCATTTTCAGGCCAGTGTGAACGCCTGAGCAGGCGTCTTGTTTAAATCAAACAATTAAAATACACTCGCAATTGCCAGGTGTTATTTCTGCCACTAGATATACTGTCACGTGTACAACGCCTTAAAGACTAGGTAATGGCGACGTTTTTGACAACACGAACGACATGAGTAACGTTAAGAGACTGGGTCAAGAACGTCCATTCTCATAAATGACCAGAAATTGTAAGAAGCTCTATTAATATGTAAGCAACACGTCACACAGCTATAGATTTTTGTCAAAATGCCTGCCTTATAATGTATTACAATATAACAAGCTCAATGTAGCCGTCATTATCTTCATTTATGAATACCTGATGCACTATCCAGGAAATGCCGTTATTTTTATTTGTTTTGAATTTGTATTTTCTTTATTCTTTATGCTTTGTTTAGCTTTGCCAACTAGGGCAGGGTCACCACAACAGTATATTCCAATTACTGTGGCCCCCTTTTACATAACCCACCCTGTCAACTTTCCCTGTGGGAGGAAACCGGAGTACCCGGGGAAAACCCACGACTTTCGGAAGAGCGTTGACTTTTACTCTTTTCATGATCACATGCATGGGGACTGAGTTCGAGTCCCATTGAGAAAGTTCCCACTTGGGGCTTGACTCCTGCGGCCTCAGAGGTGAAGGTCGGGTGCGCTAACCCACTCGGCCACCGAAGCCCCATTTCTGGTAATAACTTGAAATTAATTCATTTGTTTATGTGAAAACGCAAAGGATGGAAATCGATAAACAATTCTGTTTCCCACAAAAACAAACAATTATATAATTATCACAATAGAAACCTACGCACAATGGACTTAATTCCATCATATAGAATTATGTAAACATATAAATTGAACTCTCCAGTTCATTTGAGAGTGCAAACATAAGTTTGTAAGAACGGACTTGTATATTTCTGGTTCATTGACAATTACCACAAATTCCACAATGTCCCAATATGTTTAAAAAGATAAGAGAAAAGTCAACTATAATTTTTATTTAATTTATTAGCCATTCAACGCTTGTTATCGCCGGAACTACCTTTGCAGATAAAGTGTCAAACAATTATTGTCTAATTTGCATTTGTGGTTTTATTAATCACTGACGAAATTGCTTCAATATACTTTTTCGGCAGGATGCTTGATGCATGCCATATTTATACCACATCAGTATTCTGATAAGTATTTCCAAATTGTGTGGTTAATTGCCGACTTTTACTGCCCATGTTTGTAGGCGGAAAATATAATTATTTCACCATATATATTTACAGAAATCCTAACATCTGATTCACATCTGTCGTGCAAAGAGGTTTAGCACGATGGTCAGTTACGAACAAATTAGTTCTCAAATGCAATCTGTTTTAAAAGACAAAGCGTTTTCAACATTTTCATTTCTTTTCATAGTTCGGTGATAAGAGAAATTAATTTTTATCCAACAGCAACAGCACCAGCGACAGCAGCAGCAGCAGCAGAAACAACAGCAGCAGCAGCAGAAGCAGCAGCAGCAGCAACAACAACAGCAGCAGCAACAAAAGCAGCAGCAACAACAACGGCAACAACAACCACGGCGACCATAACAACGAAAACAACAACAATTTAATTGTGAATATACAAATAATAATTCAGCAAATCATGACAACAGTTGGCTATAAACAATTCAGAGCCAACGTAATAGACAACATATTTATCCATTTCACATTGTTTAAATTTCGCAACCTTATCCGCACAGTTGCTGATAACTAATTTAATGCGTGCTAGCCCTCCACCTCTACCCCCCGTCCATTTTATTCTTGAGCGCTTGAAATAGATTTTGGCGAGCATAAAGTTTGATGACAACAGCTACTTTTCAGTAGTCGATATAAGTAATTATAAGACTAATCCATAAATGTGAAGAGGGTCCCAAATTATATGCGAGAAACAACAAATAAAATCACGCGACTGTTAAAACCTTCTCTGGTATATCTCAACTTACATACTTTGGACGTGTTTACTCGTTTTAACTTATTTCATCTTTTACATGTTAACAATCACTCGATAGCGCATTTCGTGACCATGGGTATCCTTTCGTGTTCGTAAGTTCTTGAATGGAAATTACAAGTGGAAATTTCAAGTGTGTACTTCTTAAAATATACAATTTCCTTGCTTAACCTTCCACTTTAACCACTTCAAAACGTGTGAATGACCTAGACTAAGATCCTGGCATTCCAGACGCGGATACAAAACGTAATAAATAATGCAGGCAAACTGGCATTCGCATGCAAGAAGGCGTAGCACATTGCGCAAATCCTTATAAGCAACATTTCGTGTATCTTCCATATACCCCTACTTTTCCTTTCGATTTTCTTAACGTTTTTACACTATAAAATGTTATACCGACCGAGATATATATTGCTGACATTTTGGGACCTTTAGGCTTTATGCACTGCTGACGGCAATAACATTCTAATTGACTTGTCTTCAAGGTCATGCAAGTTTAATGGCTTTTAAATTCAGGCTTTTTTACCGAACACATGTATAAATTATTGTTATATTGTAACTAGTTTCGCGGTACTATCACGCATGCATATGTTTTTAATAACTCCGATCTGATTCTATCCTTTCAATAATATTTAAAGCATGCATGAACAGCCGATCTGATTTGCAATGAGCCAAAAGCAAGCCGCAGAAAAAATCAGATAAAAATCGGACGCGAATGCTTGATATTTTTTAAAGCACAATTACATACATTTAGTACGATCAAGTTATAACCAGCTATTTTGGCGATATGGTTCATTATTTCATTTTAGCCGAGAAAATCGAAGCTAAAGTTCTTGTAAGTGTAAGTGAAATGAGCGAAATCGCTATCCGATTTACAGATCGGTTGACTAAACCTTCATTTCTTTTGACTTTTTTCAATAACTGTCAATGATTGTAACAATACTGAAGATGAAAGATCTTCGGCAGTGTGAAATATAGCCTCATTAGAGAATATATTTAACCCCTATGATTCACTTATCGTTTATCAACGATATTTAACGTACTTCAAAAAAAGAAGTAACTAGAAATACGTCAGCAGCACACCAAACCCTATTCACTCACCTGTCCAAAATAGGCTTAATGAGTTCTTCTATTATTTTTAAGTGCCCTATAGGGAGTAGAACATGCACGAAAGTAATCCAATACGCAAAAGCAGATAAAACAAGACGCTAAATCAGGCGTTCACCCTGACCTCAAAATGATAACTTGCGCAGTAGGGTCGACCGATGGGGGTAGGAATGCAGGAAGCCTGGTTGACTCTATAATAAATGCATTACAATACTATAATCAGAGAGATGTTGGATTTTTAGAGTCATTGCCCATAGCCCGCGTGCAGGCCCAAGGGAAGAATAGCGGGCCCTTGCAAGCAAGGCCCGGTATTTTGTACTTTCCGCTTTCGCCAACGAACGCGGCATTCTGATTGGCTGTTTTTTGTTGGATTCTATAATTAGATCAGTGAAAAAGAGATGTTTTTGCCGTTATGCCAATGGGAATTGCTTGTTGTGAAGTGTTGGAATAGCAACATTACGACTGGAGTACTTGATACGTTACTTGATATGTTATATGTTCCTCAAGAAATGTATCTTTTGGTTAATGTTGACTCTGTTCTTGCACAGCGCTTTTCGCGGTGAAGATTTAGAGGCAGTATGTTGCATGTAAGCCTATTCGAAACACTTTGCGATTTGCAAGGCTTCGCTGAGCCTTTAATAGAGAGCGAAACAGAAGACGGTAATTGCCGTTTGAAACGAAACGACTGGACTCTGAACGCTCTCTTCTTTTGTAGAGTTCTTTACCAAATGAAATAACTGAAATAAATTTCGTACTTTCCGTCGCCAACAAGAATTGCACACACGATCTGATAAGTGAGACAATTTATTTATACCAATGGCGACAGCGAAGCACACATTAATGCTAATGTGGTCGCACGACTTCCTCATGATTTGAAGTTCGAGGCTGGTTTTCTGTTGAAATTCGTCCTAATTTGCCTGTTACGGTTTTAGTTGAAAATGAGCACTTGCAAATTTGCCAATTACTGACTGCGTTGCTTGCTTTTTCATTGGAGTCAAAACACGCCCATTTACACATTGTTTCTATTTTGAATATTAATTAAAGCAGAGAAAACCCCGCAACATTTTAATGCGAGTTTGTTGTTACTATTTGGGTTGCTGTCATTGGTTTTTGTTTGAAAATTTACGCGCGAATGGGGCGTGTTATGAAAAGGGGCGTTTCACAAAATACCGGGCCTTGCTTAGCCTGCTCACAGACGTTGTTGTTCTTACGCCAAGCGACGAAAAACTCGCTTGGAGTAAGAACAACAACGTCTGCGAGCAGTGCTTGCAGGCCCACTATTCTTCCCTAGGGCCTGCACGCGGGCTATTGCGCAAAGAAAAACACACCTATTCAACACGTAAAAGTGTCAAATGTACGACACAATGTAAAATGCATTAAAACAGGTACAATTCGTCGAAACTTCAACAAAAATATTTGGAATATATATAGGCCACTCAATGAATCGCCGCCATTTTGAAACTTAAAGGGTATTGGTAACAAATTATTGCTTCATCTGAAAAAGCATGGAAAATAAGCCAATTGGCCGTTTAATGCCCTATTCTATCTCATCTAGTTCCGAAGTTATACGCAAAAATGTGCAAAATATAAGTTGCTGATTCAGCACAACGTGTGACGTTGCTGAAGCATAGCTCAGTTATTATGGACCCAAATCAAATGAAATTTTGCATACTGATTGTACATGATGAGACGCATTTGAAAAATACTTCCAATTTTGTTGTCAAGGTAACAATGTCGTTCCCGGGCTCCTTGCGCCAATTTTATAAAACAGCTTTATTCATGGTATTTATAAGAATAAAGTAATATCAGAAGTATGTGTACCATACCTATGCATGCCAAAAGTTTACTTGCATGATAATAATTCTAAAATGACATAAATGCAACTAGTTATTAAAAATCAGTGTAAGGGGCCTGGGAACGACTGTGTTGCTTTGACAACTAAATTATAAGTATTTTCCCATGCCTCTCATCATGTACTATCTGTATGCAAAATTTCATTTGATGTGAGCCAATAATAACTGAGCTATGCTTCAGTTTACTATTCAATAGACATACTTACCCAACCAATGACGTCACACGTTGTGCTGAATCAGCAATTTATATTTTGCACATTTTTGCGTATAACTTCGGAACCAGGTGAGATAGAATAGAGCAGTAAACGGCCAATCGGCTTATTTTTTCATGCTCTTTCAGATAAAGCAATAAAATTTCTTATTGCCAATGTCCTAAATAAAACACTCAATAAATAACTAAATAGAACACTGGAACAACAACAACAACAACAACAACGACGACGACGACGACGACGACGACGACGACGACGGCGACGACGACGGCGACGACGACGGCGACGGCGACGACGGCGACGACGACGACGACGACGACAAAGAACCTGAGCCTGCAATGCTTTAATGGAATGTCACATTTGTGACACCAAAAACAAAATATAAGTTGTATAAACAAAATATAAGCCTCGCGATTCTCTCGCGTAAACAATTATTGGGAAAAACTAAAAAAAACTAAAAGTGAAGTCTACTAGGAAGTTTTACCTGAATAAATGCATTAATCGAAAGCTTAGAGCGCTGTTAAAACTCCTAGTATATTTTGTAAATTGTAAGCCGTTTTTTTAGGGAATGACCGCGCTTTTCGAAAACACTGGGACTGGCCTTCAAGTTTGGCTTTAAATTTCCAGTTGTAGACAGCGTTCCAGTAATATTCTTTTCACTGGTGTATACTTTCGGCAGAATAAGACCTGAAACAGGAATCTGCTGATGCCGACTGCAAGACACAATTCCAAGACCAATTCTGTTAAGATAGAATCCTTGAAAGGTGCTGGTTGTACAATAACGAGTTTTAAGAAAAGACGAGACAGATCAGTCAAGTATGATTTCACTAGTGTACATAATTATAGAATTATGTACACTATAGTGGAATCATTATTTAACTATATAAGCGAGGGCGCCGGAGGAGCAGGTTGCCTTTTTAGAGTTGCCTACACTTCGTGTAGTCGTGCGCTACTCGAAGTGAATTGAGAACTCTCTTCAAGCTCAAACTTGAGTATGAAATTCCACCAAAAAAGTTAACCAAGATTTCCAACTATATGAAAAAGCACGTCGTAAAGAATTAGCCTTCCTAAATAATTGAAAATCTGTCATGTTGTTTTATATACACAATGCATTTGAATCTTCAGCGTAATACAAGGAATAAAAGTGCTCCAGTCATTGCCGAAATTTGTGCATCTATATTGTACTACAAGTAATCGAGCATCCGTAACGCAAAATTTTAACGAACATTGCTGCCCCAAAAATTAGGACTCAGAACTAACTTTTTAAATGGCTGCCCCACTGCTTCACGTTGCGTCCGACGCCCCCTGGATTTAAGGCTTTTAAACCTTTAACAATCTTTCATTTTCTTGTTAGATAGCGTGGATGTTCAGTGTGCATCTCGCAAAATGGACCTGGTAGTTATGATAGATGGCACTATATCGATAGGCTACGAACCGTTTGCCGAACAACGAGATTTCGTGCTCTCGATATTATCCAAAATGAAATTTGGTCTCCAAGCTACACAACTTTGCATCATTCAGTTCAGCGATAAATTCTACACTGCTGTTGAGATGGAAATGGGAGAACATGGCGGACGGGCGGAAGTGTTAAGGAATGTATCAAATATTAAGTATCAACAAGGTAGACGAACCATGACTGGCTTGGCAATGGTTTTGGCTAACGAACAGGTAATACTGATTCAACATGTTTAGGCTAATCACCACAGTACAAACACCGCCGTTACCATTTCATCAGTTGGCATAATCAGTATAATTTCTTTCACATTAACCATTATTATTATATGCAAGCATCACTTCCGGTAAAATCACGGACTGTGATTGGTTGAGAAGCACTTTCAGCGGTCCATTATTTTCCAAAACAGCAAAGCTAATTGAAAATTTGAAAATTATAATTTAATTTCTTATTTATTTTTTAATAAGTTACCTGCGAATGGTTTTTAGTGGAAAAGAAGGAATGCATTTGTATTTTTTATTTTTTTGTTTTCTTCGACCAAATGTTTACCACACTACTAATATGCATATAAAATCATACACTTCATGTTTGTTTCAAGTATAAATGTCTATAAATGCCATATAATAAACTTATTAACCGGCCTCGC
Organism: Paramuricea clavata; assembly: GCA_902702795.2. Classification (NCBI taxonomy): domain Eukaryota; kingdom Metazoa; phylum Cnidaria; class Anthozoa; order Malacalcyonacea; family Plexauridae; genus Paramuricea; species Paramuricea clavata. The sequence goes on from CACRXK020005464.1 coordinate 9,518, forward strand.
TTGCTCGGTATGTACAGAGAAATATCTAACCTCCATTCCTGGCAATAACTAATGAAACATCCAGTATGATTTAATCTATTCTTTCCCCCTTCCCCCCTTACAGTGTTGATTAAGATGAGTAAGAAATCTACACACAGTGCTCCCTGCCATCGATGAACAATTAAACACAATTTTTTAGACTCTACAGCCAACATTGTTCAGGGGGGGAGAGGATTTTGTCTATTTTATTGATTTTTTTATTGTTTCATTTACTTTTTGCCAAGATTGTCGGTCCTTTTGTACAAACCTTGCTCTACACGGGCTCGGTCTGTACAAAAAAGACCTCGGTCGAATATATTTCTGTACAGACCTCGCGTTTGGTTAATATGAAGCTATTATTACCGGCGTTATGCACCATCGTTCGTCATCATACATCAACGCCACCATCAAAATCAATCATAACATTACCATCGGGACTAAAATCACCATGACACTATCACCATCAACAATCGCAAATAAAACCAGAACCATCAACCAGAACCATCATCCAAAATCTTATCATTGTCACCATTATGATCATTTAAACCGCTATCATAACTATGACGAAAACCATGACATTTATTATTTAAAATATCGCTAATAAGACAATCACCAACTACAGACGACTCCCACTTTCTAAAAGAAATCCTTAAGAGTTTTTCTAAATTATAGAGCTTTGAGAGGAGATCTTGATTTGGCAAATCGCAAATGTGACTGAGCAGTCTATATGTAACAAATATAAAACATTTTCAGTGTTGATATACAGTTATATACTCGAGTGGGAATTCGGAAAATGAGAAATTGTGTGGAAACACGACGCCCGAAGGGCGGAGTGTTTTCACACAATTTCGAATTTTTCCAATTTCCATCAGTGTTGATAGAACTGTATATCAATATGGAAAAAATGTTTTATATTTGTTTTATAATATATAGCACAAGGAAATATAAAGAAATAAATTTCCCGTGTTGACAATCTCTAAGCCAATCAGCGTTCAGAATTTACAAATGCTTATATTTTAATATATATTATCACATACTTGTGCTTTTATCAGGGCGATAATAGGGTGATATTAACATTATTCATTCGTCCCCCAAGCGATAGAACTGATATATGATAACCTATATACATATACTGTAGCTGACTAGGAAATTAATTAAACATTGTTGCGGAAACATTGTTTCCTGCCAATGTTTCGCCATGTTTCCCAGAGTGGAAAACACTGGAAAACATTAGTGAGAAACATAGGTATACCTTCTCCCCGAGCCAACGGTGGGGAGAGCCGTTCCGGGCGTAAGCCCGGGGCGAGGGTACTAATTCCCCCCGGCTATCTACACCCGGGGAAGCGAAAGCATTAGCGAAGTCTAAAGTTCAAGAATGATCGCGGGCGTGGGTCACCAACGAAGTTTCGTTGGGTGGTCTTGGGTGGTCATCCTCACTGATCTCAAAAATATGGCGGACTGTCATGAATAGCGGACACTGATTGGTCAAATTTAAAGTTTGCATTATAACGACTGCATGACGACAGCGAAATAGCAAACATTTCTTGATTTTATGATTGATGAATGATAATCTCTTGCAAATATATTTCATTTTTGCAAGATTTGTGAATTTCAAAAGCTTTTTAAGAAAATAAAGGCGAAAGAATTACTAAAAAAAGGGAGTAAAAGCACCGACGTTAACGAAGGTAGGTTTGTTTTAAATATTGATGTATATATTGTTCGCTTTATAACGGCTTCGAAGCTGATCGTTGCGTATACTTTAAATGAAAAAGACAGCATATAATTTCAGTGTTTCTTTATTGATTAACATTTTTTATTAATGGGCGAATTTGAAATCATTATTTTGTTTCAAACTCAAAGTTTTTCGTAAAGCAGGCAGTTTAGTTTTATAAAGAACATTTTAAAACGTCTTGCGAAGCGTTTGAGGTTGAATTTTACGTACTATATAATAACATACTTAACATATATATGTTTGGGGAATTGAAAATTTTGTAATTAAAAGTGATATTTTTAAGGGATTTTTCATTTGTAAAAATATTCTTAATAAAATTATCGTGTTACCATGACAACTACTTTAAATACTTCATGTTCGGAAAATACAATGGTTTTGTCAGCAAGGCGAGGGGTTTCTGCATGCATGTATTTTCTAGTATAAACATCAAATGTTTCTGAATTCGCTATAGGAAACATTTTTGTTTCTCGGGAAGCAAATTTTGTTTCCGCAGCAATGTTTCCATGGGTGGGCAAACAGAGAAACATTTGAGGAAACATCGAGCATCACAAATGTATCCACAACAATGTTTCCTAGTTTGCCCAGGACTTTAAATCAAAAGCACATGCTCTCTCAAACCGAACATAGCCAAAAACAGCCAATATAGCATGACAAAATATAATTCGCTACAGTCTTGGCATTACTACTTTTTAAAATGGGCAGTTCTAACTTTTGAAGGTGACTTCTGCATCACGCAAAGCCCATTGCTGCCATAAAATTCACAAGCATAAGACCACTAGATCACGCCTAGCTATCACCAATTAATTTACGTTGTATGTACGTCTACTTTCAGCTTTTTGGCAAAATCAAGGCTCGCCCTGAGGTTGACAGGGTCATACTTTTAATAACCGATGGAAAACCAGCTGACATGAATCTGTTACAAAACGTTGTAAAAGAGCTCAAAGAAAAGCACGTGAAAATTATTAGTGTTGCGATCGGAACAAGTTATAATTACATACAACGATTCAGATACATAGTGAGATCCATTGCAAGTGGTTTTAAACAAGCTTTCAAAGTGGAAAAGGATAACATGAAATCTATTGAAGAAGATGTTGCAAAGGAAGTCTGCAGGACCGTACAACCACCAGCACCTCCTAAAGGTAAACCAAAATGTAAGTACTGAATATTAAATACGGTTTAATCAGCAAATCAGACTCATAAAAACTACCAAAACGACCGTACAAGACATTCAATTTTAAATATTTGAACCGATTGATTTATAAAACAATTTTCTTTAAAGTACAACAGAAATGCTTCCAAGAAAAGAAAGATATTCTCTTTGCACTTGATGGATCGAGAACTGTCAACACTTATACATTCAACAAAGCAAAGTCGTTTGTCGCTCAGATATGTGCAGAATTGGACATCACTCCAACCTTAATTCATGTCGGTATGCTTCAATATAGTGATGCGCTTAACACCAGGATTGAGTTTGGTTTGGACCAATATACCAAATATCATCAAATCAACGAGTCTCTACAGAATGTTTTTCATTCCAAGGGAAGTAGAGCGGATTTGGAAACTGCTCTGAGTATTATTGGTAAACAGGTAAGAACTACGGCACTCAGTTCCTTAAAATGATATCAAATGAAACGGTTATTATGTTTAACTTACAGATAATTCAAAAAAAGTTGTCCTTCAAAAATCTTAAACCTTAAACATTAAGCGCGCAAAGTATGATGGGTAACTTTCTATTTAGAGTTTTAAACTCGGAAGATTTGTTTTGACAACAATGCTGGGGCATAAATAATGAACACTTTCGTTGTAGGGCTATTTAGTCGTAGGGCTCCAAATAAGCAATATCCAAATAAGCAACACTTGCGTTGTAGAGCTCCAAATAAGCAATATCCATCATACCTTGCGCGCTCAATGTTTAAGGTTTAAGATTCTTGAAGAACAACTCTTATATATACTGTACGTAATTGACTGATTTGTGGTCACGTGAATAAATGTGATGTATCTCGCCGGGTAACAAGTGAAAAATTCTTGTTCGATCCGACCGGCTACGTTGGTAAAAGCTCAAAAGTTTTATACACCCTTTTCATGAATGGCTGCCGATTAAAAAAATTTTATGTGCATATAAATTGGCCCAACTAGCCTCGTTTCTGGGTAGAAATTCCTTTGAAACCTTAACATGAGTACGAGGCTAGTTGGGCCAATTTATATGCACATAAAAGAATTTTTAATCGGCAGCCATTTATGAAAAGGGTGTATACAAAGAAAGTTTTTCTAGTTCACGAAAATAATACAGTATCTGTAACAGAGAAGAAAAATTCTCGACAGGAAATGCCGCTGAAACACTTTTTAGCAAGTTATTTTATTGTTATTAAAAAATGAGACCTTTAGAAATCAAGCTGTTGTTGGAATTCGAATGCATCGCACTATGCTGAAACCTTGGGTGCGTAAAACAGACAGAAGTTAATAGATGATTCCCCTTATTACGTTTTCGTAGCGCTTTGCATTGTAGTTATAGTGGTATCACTGATAAAGATAGCGGCCTCGAATGAAAATATTGAATGTTTTCGCGAATATTTTGCTCGGTTGGCTATCGTGAACCTGATCCTAGCTTTTTTAAAAGTTCTTGCGCGGGTCGGGACAAAAAATAAGCCATCTTGAATATCAGTGATACCACTATAACCACAATGCAAAGCGCTACGAAAACGTAATAAGGGGAATCATCTATTTTATGCATGATGAAGTTATTTAAAGCTTTAATTTTGTTTGATGATTTTTATGAAGTTATGCTCCTTCATACGATTAGAAGCTATTCTCTATTTCCAGGAGCATAAAATTTTGTGCTTAATTTTCTGAAGGTATCGTCGGCCCGATCGAGCAAGCGCCTTTCAGCTCTGAATTTGTGGGTTCGATTCTCGCTACGGCCTCATGCATGGGATGAAAGCCGTGGTATGGGAAAGTATTTGCCTGAGGATTTCGTACAGATGTGCGGATAAACCGAAGGCAAATACTTTCCCGTACAGACCGAGCAAACCGAGGTTAATAAACCGTTTATTATATGGCTCCTTAAACACATTTTCTGATTTTCATATATTTGTTTGAGCGCGCTATAAAGGTATTTTTGAGCTATGTTTTATTTTCTAGTTTAGATTTGGTTTCGTTACCGAATATTGTTTACGGAAAAGCATGCTTATAAACCCAGTTTATATGATATTTGTTTAGAATATGGTATTAAAGACGTTAAATTCATCTTTATTTATTTTTTTAAACAAGTAAACAAATAAAAATATTTTCCCGCCAAAACTTACGGTTGCCAGTAAGAGTTCAAACGGCTTGATTTCTTAGCTTTTTCGATTAAATTTGTGTTGGTACAAGTACTTATTAATATTTCCAAGACTTCTTATTCTTAAAAATGATCCAAGGATACTTTTTCTTCACATAACGACCTTATAAACGTGTAAAAACGTTTCGAGCCTGTCAAATTGACATACGGGAAACCGGTCCGGATACGGGAAAATACGGACCACGGTACGGATACGTATATTTTTACTATGATTTTTACCGACCGCACGTCGACCAATCAGAATCCAGGATTCTGTAAAGCCATATAATACTTGATGTTATTAAGCGCATTTGACTCGCGTGTAATTTTGCGCTAAAGAAATGCTAATCTGTCTAAAAAAATGATGACTCTACAGGGTGTATAAAAAAAAGGAGACCTTTAGAAATCAACCATATTGTTAAAATTTGAACTGATGCCTTTCAATTGCAATATGCTAAACCGTAGTGCGTGAAATATTGATGGAGTACATATATTAGTAAAAGGAGACCTGTATAAAAATGACCCTTTTGTTTACAACACCCAAACTTTATTACCTCTGGGAGTTTAGAATGCATTGTAGGGCCTAATTTTAGAAGCATGTTAAGGTAATTCCGCAGTTTTGCATTGCGCACTTTTACTGCGCACATCTTATAACTTATAATTTCATCCATTATACGTATCGTTTAAAAAAAAAGATCATTTTATGTACTGTTTAATAAACGAGTAGGAGTGTTTTATCACATATAAAACACGACGCGTAGCGGAGTGTTTTATATGTGATAAAACACGAACTACGAGTTTATTAAACAGCTTCAAAAACGTCTCAGTTAGATCACGGCATTGGCGAAATAATTTTCCAAAATAACTTTGTATTAGCTGAGAAAATACAAGTTGAAATTTGAAGCGTGTTTTATCACATATAAAGACACGCCACGCTTATAATTTCTCTTTGTGTTTTCCTCATGAATTGTTAATGAGTTTTTGAAGACAAGTCAAGATGGCGTCATATTGGGGCAAAGGTGGTATATTGTGATTATCATATCTTCTTGACGAGTTCGATGACCCCGACTTTTTTGTGTGATTTTACTTTAAGTATATCATAAACTCCATGCCTGGGAAGTTTCAGCACATTCTCATTTCCGGAACAATTACTGCGGAATTACCTTAAAACTGCATAAACTGTACATGAAAGTCTAATTAGAATGAATGTTAAAACAAGTTTTTACTGTTTTACTGTTTTACGCGCGGTCTTAAAGAGGCTGTCAAGTCCTTCTGTTTTAAAGTGCTACTGCAGCGAATTTTTCGACCCTCATTTTTTTAGCTTAATTAAAAGTACTTTCCTTCCTGACCTGTTTACCACAAACAGAATTGAAATTGGTCAATTCAAACAGATTTTATAGTCTTCCAAAGTGGCCATTTTTGGCACTTCCTGTGCGAAATTTTGGTCGGCCATGTTGATGTCATGTGACGTCATAAGATGAACACGATTTCATCATGGCATATTAAAATTATAGTAAAACCAACAAACACGGATACGAAGGCCGTGTTTCTGCCAGTTCTGAACAGCCTGAAGGAATACCCATGCATCTACTTCCCAACAAAGAAACAGATACACAGAGTGAAAGAAAGTCACTGAATTTTATCCGTAAACATTGACCGCGGGTTTTCACGCATCTGCGAACCTAGTGTTTTCATTGAGCCCGTTTTGAAGATTCGTGCTATATCTTATTTTCATTGACAAAACCTCGTAAAATGGAAAGAATACTGAAGGAAGAAACTGTTTATACAATTCACATGGCTAGAATTATTCCCCTGGCTTTACAACTAACAGACGCAAGGCAAATCATTCAGGTATATAGTGAAGTACAAATTAATATTTTCGCACACATGGTGAATATTTTGCGCAAATGATGCTGTATAGTTAGTCTAAAGTGTTTAACATTTCTTATGTTTTAGATGATTTGTGGTTGTAAAAAGGCTATCTCCTGTTAAGTTAGTTTCTTGTCCAGAGCATCTTGTCAATCTTGAGATTGAAATAAAGACAACAATTCAGCATGCCTTGACCTAGTTTCGTCAAGACTTCTGATGACATTTTGAGAGGAACGATGCCATTGGAATTATATTCAGTCATATCAATAATACATATTGCATAGTATAAAGTAACAATAAATATAATATATAATACAATAGTATAATATTGCACTGATACGCTATTATGTGAGAAATATATTTGTGCACAAAACATGAGGAATGCGACTTAACTGGTTACTTTGAAGATTAATATAATTTACAGTATATGTGATATTGCACAGTGGCACAATTTTGACTCAATGGTTAACTGACTCAGTCACAATCTGCCTAATCCAACTACAGTCGACCGCTTTTCTGCCCAAACGTAAGGGAGCTGTGTCTTTGTTGTTGGAAATTATTTTCTTCTGTTTTCCCATCCAGACCAAGTAAAACTATAGCCATCAATCAACCTCGTTCCCAGGGCTTCAGTGTGAGGACGAGGCGAGACACGAGGAAGCCCTGGTCCGGGCCGGTCAATTTTGCATTCTGATTGGCTAACACCATATTGTCTAAAAATAACTGAACTTGACAGTTGACAATAACAATTCAACATTTGTATTTTTATACGATTCTTGTGTGTACGAGTATGTTTTCCAAAATAATCTTTCAAAGTAAGACGTTTTCCCGACTGCATGATTTACTTTCGCCTCTGCCGGTTACAAAACTCGAAAGCCGTGTCGAAGTGAGCTGTGATGTTTCCTGACAAAACAAGAAACGTCTACTATTATTTAAGCTGTAGTTTTCCTTGTACAGTATTTATTAATGCAGATATCTGTCTGATGAAATACAACGCGTATTCATTGTAGTAATATTTTAATTGACAATATTCTGTACTGACAAATAAAAGCAAGACAAACAATTAAATGAAACTACTAAATTAATTTAGGCCCTATTTACTTAATAGCTCTACGCCTAGGCCGATGTAGTCTCCACAAGATTCGCACGCCACCCAGTTTTTCAGTTTCAGAATACCCCGAATACTATACGATAAAATAAAACAAAGATTGTGAAGGGGATAAAATTTGTAGGCAAGCATTGCTCCTGAACGGCAAGTGTTGGTGTCCGGCGAAACAAGCGAACCGTATATTCCTGTACAGCGTAAACAGGTTACGCGAGGTTTTATCACTTATTCCCCGACAAGATGTATTCATTTGTCTTTATAGAACTAAGTCAGATCTATAAGAGCATATTTAAACTAAATATTAATTAATTATAGCAATAGCCATATTGTTCAAGACGAGAGATAGGAAATTTCGTGTGAATCACCACTTGCATGGAGACGCCTAGATGCAGCTTGGATGCAGAGCTTTGCCTGTAGTTGAAAATCTCCAGAAATATCGGTATATCTTAGAAAACATAGACGGGATCTTCAAAGATTTTAGCTGATTCGTGCCAAACTTCGCTCTACACATAAATAATATCGATTGAGAAGTCTTTCGGCTATTTATTTGTTTCAAAGACTTGTATATTTCATTAAAGAATATCTCGCCACTCCTTGACGAGTAGCTGTCAAATACTGCCATTTTTTGACGTCACGTGACCGGCCCGGACCAGGGCTTCCTCGTGTCTCGCCTCGTCCTCACACTGAAGCCCTGGGAACGAGGTTGGCCATCAATAGAACCACAGCCCGTAATTGCCAATTACACCTATCGCTATCTATTAAAAACAAAATCAAAATCATTTTGAGTAGTGCGAATTATTACTATTAGGCTATGAATATGCTTGTGTTTATAAACATTATTATATTTTTTGTCACGCACAATCCAGTTTATAATAAATATTAAGTTACACACACCAGATGTGTTCAAACAAATCAGACACAATACCACATACATGCAATAAAAAGGTCTGCTTACCACTAATTTTACAGGTAATGTACCATCGCTTGATTGCTCCAACACAGTCACAGATGGTAGTTGCCTATCTGCAGCGGCGTTATATAATTTCTCTATCACTTCGTCTAGTGACGCTGTATAAAAGCTGTTAGGCAACTGGTTCATCATCGTATTTCAAAGCCGACTTAGCCGAGTCCATACTCGTTGACTTCCAGATATAGTATAAGTACTGACCCTATTATCTGAATCTCTAACCGTCATTTCGCCGTCAAATAAACAATAAGATATAGCACTTGTTCTTCGATTTTTAAAAATCAGTTATCTGTGCCATAAACAAGTGAAATAGACAAAAATTCCACTGCAATATGTTGACGCGCCATATAATTTACTACAAATACGACCTTCATATCTTCGTTTCCGTTCATCTTATGACGTCACACGGCATCAATATGGCGACGGAAAAGTTCGCACGGGATAACCAACTTCAGAGGTTAAATTTGGCAACTTCTAAGCATCGCATAATGGTCAAATATATATGAAAATGCTTCTAAAAGACTGAATTTTTATTTAAGCTGAAAAAAACTAGGTCCAAAAATTCGCTGCAGTAGCACAATAAATAATTTAATTGGGCCCGCAAGTTAGCTCATTATTACGCATTCAGAATATATCACGAAGGAAACATTAAATTACTAAAGCAAAAATTTAGCTCCAAAACAACAAATTTTAAATCGAAAACGTTAAGAAGCACTTCTTACAAAGGCATGGACAAAATTTGATTGAAATTGTACACATTTAACTCCTAAACGACAAATTTAAGATTGAAAATGTTAAAGAACACATCTTTATACAAAGGTATGGACAAAATTTGTACAAATTGCAGTCAAATTTTGCCCATACCTCTGTAAGAAGTGCTTCTTAGCATTTTTCATTTAAAATTTGTTGTTTTGGGGCGAAATTTTTACTTTAGTAGTTCAATTTTTCCTTCGTGCACAGATTGGAATTTTAAATTATCTATATATTGTTTGAAACAAAAATGTAAACAAAACACGCGCATGAGGAGAACGGACTTGACAGCCTCTTTAAATTAATGCATATAATCATATTCATATGTTTAACGATACCAAAAATTTTTAAATAACTTCCCATGCATAAAATTAGATTCAATTGTATGTACGCACCATAGATATCTTATATACACTAGATAGTGCATCTAATTATTCTACAATTCAAAAATTGAAGCCATGATTGCAGACTCAGGATATTCCCATGAAATGAGAAGATTCGTGTTAAACCTATTCCAAATACATTTTCAAATTATTCAAATGATGAAAGTTTTGTTGTTTTTTAAGCGTTTATTAGCGAGTGGGAAACTTCAACATGGCCGCCATCTATTCAAATGGGGGTAACCGCTGGAATATTCTTGGCTTCAATTTTACTAAAAGAGATGCACTATCTAGTGTATATAAGATATATATGAGGCAACCCATGGGTTCAGTATAGGACAGAGGAATTCGGTTTTTTATACACCCTGTGTAGGGTGTTCCAAAAAAGTGACACTATAGAAATTATCCTATTGTTATAATTTTAATGCCTGAGCACTGCTGAACACAAGAGTGCATAAACACAATTGAATTGTTAATTATACCAGGCGCATGAAATATTGTGGTTAACAACAATAGGATAATTCCTCAAGTAGACTTGCCACAAGTCGACCTCGAACGAAACGCTGCTCGCATTTCGTTCGAGGTCGACTTTTGGCAAGTCTAACCCTCGAGCTGCTCTATTTACTGTTCGGAGTACTCCGGATTTTCGGAACACTAATGGGAATGGAACACGTTGAAAAAGCATACTTAGATATACAAGTAACAGCAATCATTATACGATTTATTATGCAAATACTAATGAACGCATAATACAATAACACGCACGCATATATAATAAACTAAACACGCATATATAATAAACTAAACACTTGCACGCATATATAATAAACTAAACACTGCTCCAGAGTCCAGAACACCGTATGCACTCCATTTCATATCGTTCGACTCGTTCCAGAATAGTGTTCCAAATGTTCTAGAACAGTAAATGGAGCAGCCTGCCTGTATAACAAGACACTTATGTCTGTTCCCTCGGAAAATAGTTTGTTTTGTTTCTCCTCAAAGCTCAATGTTGTTTTTTTTCGAGACACCGAAACTCTGGGGAAAACAAAACTGTGTCCTTTGGGTGCAGAAATTAAGTGTATAATACCTTCCACTATTGCACTCATAAACATGCATTTTTGTATAATCTCTCACACAGATTTTTAATGGTCAAAACGGTGATCGTATTAGTGCAGAAGATTTTGTACTGTTATTCGTAAACGACGGTTTAAAACAGGGTGATCAAGTCCTTGAGCAAACACGGAAGTTAAAAGACAAAGGCGTGCATGTCATCATTATTGGTTTAGGAAAACCTGCAGATTTGTACGAAAAAATGGCGTCACACCCAAGTGATGTAAACTACCTAGATACTGTGTTATTGAAGCATATTGTGGGGGATCTGACCGCTATAACTTGCAGAAAGGTGAAGTGTGAAGATAATGAAGTTGAAAAGAATCAGAAAGGTAAATATAATAGTGAAAGTCAACGCAAAACGCGGAATGGATGCGGAAGTAGCTAAAGTCAACGCAAAACGCGGAATGGATTGCGGAAGTAGCTAGTGTATATCATATTATTTATTAAATTAAAGACCGTTTAGGATTGAACAATAGGCAATTCCAGCTTTTAGTTTATGCGTGCAGGGGACGATGGGAAGTAAGGTATCACATTGCTGATTATGCTGAAGAAATAAAAATGGTGGCCGTGTAAACACGGAGTGATAGCTTATACTTGCAAATATTGAAATATTTTGGTTGTTTTGTTAGTTTTTATTGAAATTTTTCAGCATAATCAGCAATATGATACCTTACTTCCCATCATCCCCTGCAGGCATAAACTAAAAGCTGGAATTGCCTATTACGAAGGAGAGGCGCTCTCAAAGTGGAGCAGGGTGCCAAGACGTGGGGGTAACATGGAGTGAAGGGTGCAACAAGATAAACATGGAAAATTGCAGTATTTATTCAACAAAGATTTGTTGAAGAAAGCCCCTAACTTGAAATAAAAGACCCTGTTATACCAATTATCTTTTTCATGACGTACGGAGGAACACAAATGACATACAGATCAAATACTAAAATCATTGCCATACCATTTTAACCCTACAGTTTCAAACAACTTTCCATGTTATGATTCTGAAATTTGCAAAATTATTGTGAGGTGAGTCCCTCTTCGAAATCGACCAACCTCGTACCCAGGTTCTCAACCTTCGCTCCTATGTGACCCGTCATATTTTGGCGGATTTGCTCAATTGTTTTTAGGGAAAGTATAGTAAAAGAGATGTTTTTTCTGTAATGTTATTTTAACAATATTAATATTAACTACAATATCTACTTACTATACTTTCCCTAAAACAATTGAACAAATCCGCCAAAATATGACGCGTCACGTGACCAGCCGATACCAGAGTCTCAATTCAAGCGAGGTAGGAACAAAGATTGAGAACCTGGGTACGATGTTGCCAAATCGACATGGAATTGGTTGCAAGAGGGCTCCACTGAAAATCTCCCCTCCTCTACACCACTTATTATATTTATGTATCATAATTCTAATACTATCATTAATGCTAAACCCAACGCTAATCCATCGCATTCGTCTGCTATTCGGCGCAACCATGCATCCTTTTCCATTCACTGTATCATTTAAATCCTGCCGCCGGACTGACTTTAATAAGAATTTTGAACGTAAAATGTTTTTGGCATGAGCGAGCCTGTAGCCTGCGGGCTTCGAAACGACTGTGTCCTTTTGTACTGGTATTGACCAGTGGCTTTGTCACGATAATCAACACTTAATGACTGGAACCAAGAAAAATCGTTTGTTTTGTATATCGTGGACCGAAAGTGAAATCCAAGGGAACATTGGCCACCGCTCAGAGCTGTTGCCACGAATTGTATATCATGACTTTCACGTAATTCGCTCTCGTCCAATGAGAGTTCTAGAATACATGAACTTCGACATTTGGAAAAAAATAAAGCAAAGTTATTTTGATTTTTATATTACCTTAGAAAACAACCGTAACTGACAACATAATAAAATTTCGTTCTAGACAAACGAGATAGCGAGAAAGAATCACTCTGCCAGCAACGTTCTCAAGATGTTCTCTTGATGATTGATACAACAAGCGGTATGAAGCCATACTTTAATAAAGCTTTGAAATTCTTCACGAAATTCGTGAAGAGACTCAACATTGCAGCTACCAAAACGGATGTTGGGTTGATGACGTTTGGAAGGAATAGAAAACACCTTAACATGGAATTCGGAAAATATAAATTTGAGAACGACATCAGCAAGAAAATTTTGAAAACCACGCAAACGGATAAATGGTCCAGTCATGTCGATGTTGCTGGCGCTTTACATATGGTTAACAAACAGGTATATGTACGCAGAAATGTATCAGCATATTAAAACAGTTTTTAACTTTAGAGATAATAGAAGAATAGAGTAGGCATTGAGAGAAATTGAAGCTTCGTTCTGGACGCCAAATCCATGTGCAAAAACTAAGAAAAGTTATTTTTCATCATTTGGCTTCAGTTCGAATATTGTATTCCCTAATAGAACTGAGTTTATTGAAGTCTTCACATTTCGATATTTCCAGTTAAATGAGAAATGTTGAGCTTTTTTAAATAAATTACTGAACAACAGTCATGTTTTCGCTCGCTACTCAGTTTTTAAGCAAATGAATGCAAAGCCCAGTCGAATTACATTCACAACCCACCCTAGAATATATAAAAAGCCCATTTTAACTTCAGATCACCCCTGAGGAAGACACTAGCTGGAGTCAAGAAGTGTCGAAATGTTAGGTAGTGAATGTAATTCGATTGGGCATTGCCTTCATTTGTTTAAAATCAGAGTAGCGAGCGAAAACATGACTGATATTATACCTGTTTCCTGTGAACTCACAAGCTTCAAAAATTACAGAACAAGTTGATTTAAGAACTCACACCTACTCTTAAAAGGAAAGCAGTGACAAGTGCATATTTTTAGGAAATTTAATATTTTTCAATCTATAGATATTCAACACCTCAACGGGAGGACACCGTAAGGGATCCCCCGACCTCATATTCATTGCAACTCGCGGTAAGGTATTGGACCGATATAAAATACAAAAACAAAGTAAGATGCTCAGGGCTAAAGGAGTTCGAATTGCAGTATTAGATGTTGGTTTCAAAACTCCAGCGATCGATTATCTTAATGCTATTCACGATATGGTTTCCGGAGCAAAAGATATATACCCGATGGACTTCAGAAAAGCTAGCACCATCTCACAAGCTCTGCTGGATGTGAAGTGTAAAGTGGAGGAAAAAACAGGTTTGTATTAACAAACTACATCATGCCTGAAAAGCTGTGTCATCATCACTGCAAATATAAATAATTATAATTATTATACATTCAAGCTTTACTCTCGTCTCTGATTGGTCAACACTCCCGGCTAATTTCTAATTTGCTATTGCTGTCACGTTATTTCAGCTGCTGACGTGTCAGCCTGCAATAATATTTTTTGGACATGTGTTCGGTTGCAAGAAATAATTATTGGACGCTGTAGAGCCCAAACCCCCAGCTCGGTCGGTAAATTGTCTAAAAAGCCGAAACCAAATGGTTTGCAGTAGGTATACGCTTTTTTAAAGTTTGCTAGCCAATGTTAACCAATCAAAATCGCGTAATTTAAAGTTAATTAACTACTATGTTACCTGCAAATTAGTTGTTAGTCTTGTTAAAAAGAAGTTAAAGTTTCACATAACAGGTTTCTGAAAATCAGCTCAAATCACCACTATATTTGCCCATGATTACCCATGAACGAGTATTGGGGCAGTGTTACACTCTCCTCCCCCCTCCACACACACACAAACACCCGATCGCTATCATAGAGATTATAAATAACACTAGGGGGGGGGGGCATCGTAATCTTAATTCAGTCAAAGAAAGGGAACGTGGCTAATGGGGGGGAAAAATTAAAATGCTAAAATAAGAGCGAGTTTGAGCCAAAATATCCGTGTTATTTATAATCACTAGGGTCGCTACCGTATCGAAGCTTGGTTAAATAGATTATAATGCTTATATGATCGATCTTTCCACCTCCAGTATTATTTTTTTCTAGTTTCTCCACAGTGTTTCTCACGATCGCGTAAAGTCTTCTTCATGTTGGACAGGTCGCAGAACCTGACTTACAGTGAACTGCCCAAAGTCATTACATTCATTA
Organism: Paramuricea clavata; assembly: GCA_902702795.2. NCBI lineage: Eukaryota > Metazoa > Cnidaria > Anthozoa > Malacalcyonacea > Plexauridae > Paramuricea > Paramuricea clavata. The sequence goes on from CACRXK020005464.1 coordinate 24,822, forward strand.
AAGATATTGTGAAGAGATTGTATACCGACCCCAATAACATTGAAGTTGGCTTAATGCACTACAGTGATATACGTACGGCAAGATATCCATTGATGTTGAGAAAATGGTCGTTAAAAGTTGCCTTGGATAGAATAGAATATCTAAGATACCGATCAGGAAGAAAAAATTTCTTGGGGTATGCCCTGAAGACTGTCAGAAAGGTATGAACCATGTCTGAAATGTTTAGATGTCATTAAGCGCATACCTAATTTTAAGAATTTTTTATCACTGCGCACTTTTATGCAAAGTTTTATCTAGCCGAGCAGAAACACGCCCACCCTTCTACTGTATAACCACAAACACAACATACACTGCTCACCGCCAAGTTTACGGGGACCCAAATAAAGAATTACAGTGAGATATACATAGATGTATACGTAACTGTCAACTATACTTCCATGCAGAATGCAGGATCTGGCCATTTCTTGGACCTCAAATTTAAACGTTTTCCCGAGGAGAATGCTCACAGGCCCCCTAATCATAGTGTTTCAAAAGAAAGTTGCCCCTTCATTCCTCTGGGCGGTCTTGACAGCACTTTCAGTTACCACTGTCTTTGCATTGACAACATACTAGTTTCATAATCACATACTTGTGGGAAAGAAATATTTTCGTCTTGGCAAATCAAAGGCGGCTTAGGCGTGACAAACTTCTAGAGGAGTTCCAGGGGTATAATCTAGGCTCTCTGAAAAAGTATTTTCGGCAATGTACAGGGACATTCTATAGAATTCTGAAGATTCTTCACCAATTAGAAAAAGTTAAGTATCGTTCACTCCATCTTCCAAGCTCATCAACAGATCTTTGGTGGGAAACTTTGTTCATCTGATGAACCTTAAGTATAATATTAGTGCATGCGGACGTTCGATCATTTGGCATTCATTCAAATTATTCTCAATCAAAATGTTTTGATTAATACTGTCAAGTGTCAAGATTAATTTTTAGTTTAGTTTTTTTGTTCATTGCTCACTTTTATATATGGCGAATACTGGTAATATATATCTAGACAAGACGCCTGCTCAGGCGTTCACACTGGCTTCGCGGTTGGTAAAATACCATCGCAATACTCTAAAAAAAAGTTGAAACATGTAGATGTTCTTCACTTCTTGACGGCCGTCACTTCATGATCACAAACATTCAGAGGACGGGACAATAAAAATCCGTACAAAACCAACAGAAAAGTTCACGCGCATGCGCAATTACAGCGTCTACGATTTATAACGTAGTTAAACTCGAAAGTCGTTCTGATTAACATTGTGTAGAATTGGTCCTAATAATCGTCTGAGCATGTTTTAGCTAAATTGCGCAATCCTTAGCCCACGATGCCGCAATGAAAAGTCACACATGCGACGACAACAAAAAATACACTAAAAAGACGGGAGGGGCAAATGGAAGCAAGGGCAAATTATGACACTGGCTGCGGCCAGTGTAATAAGAATGCAATTCCACAGTACATGATGCCTGCTTATGGGCGACGTCACTCAATGCATAGTAATTAGTTGTATATATTTCTTAAAACTATTGAAAATACTGGAAATGGTTTAAAAACTGCGCTAAAATAGTAACAAGTGTGAGTACTAAATTTCGCTTTGTTATTCAAAAGACAAAAGAGACTATGTAAGTGCTCGCGTTGCGTCGACACGCGCGCGTGTACAGATCGGAAACGTTCGTACGTTGTCGTGCCTTTTTTGGCGCGAAAGAACACAAAGGAAAGAACATGTTTAATACGAAAGGACAAGCTTTTTGTATTTTAAGATTTGTAAATTAAGATAAAGGCCGAGTCATCAACGTTGTTTTCCCGGCCAAAACCAAGTAACCTAAAGATAAAACATGAATAAAGATTAATGAACATTTACAGTAAACAACGAGACTCACAAACGTGTATATTTCAAGTGTGAATATTTGTGAGTATGACACATTTTATACGGACAAGCCGATATATTTTGTGATTTACAAGAAGATATAAAGAATATAGTATGGCTATGGACCCAGGTGGTCATAAGACGGATGAAGTACGATCGAAAGTCTGCGAAAAAGACTTAGAAGAGAACATCTCGAAGGGAAAGAACAGCGAACAATTATTCGAAGACGAAGGTAATATTGATAAGTCCATTGTAATCAATACAGAAGACGATACGGGGAGTACTCGAAGCGTAGATGCAGAAGAACAACAGGCACGAATATGCACAAGAAAGGGCGTACAAGTAAACTTAGAAAATGCACGAAAAAAGACGAAAAAGTCAGGTATGGCTGTAGAATCTCGTATAAATCGTATAGATGAATTACTTAGAGAACAGTGTTGTGATATTGTGAAGCTCACTGCTAGTAAAGATGGTCTACAAATGGATATGGATGACTTTAAGCGATTTAATGAAGAGTTATCGGATTTGTTATTATTGTCTTTGAGTGATTATAATTCTAACATTGAGGATCAAGTGTATTTTGAGGGTATTCGTGAGAAGTACTTAGAGTGCTGTGCTGATGTTAAAACTAGAATAGGTGATTTAACACAAGAGAGATTGGAGATGCTTTCGCAGAAAATTTCGAACAGTGTTAAGAGTCGAATGTCGAGATTATCAAGGGCTTCATCTGTGTCGTCTAAACAAGCCGCTGCGAATGCTGCAGCATTAAAGGAGAAAATGCTCAGTCTTAAAAGGAAACAAAATATCGAAAGACAGCAAGAAGAGCTTAAACATCATCAAAGAGAACTAGAATGGCAAGTGGAACAAGAACAATTACAAGGTGAGATCAATGCTGCAGAAGTTTTACATCAAGCACTTTTGGGAGATACCATGTTGCAAAGTAGTAATACCCAACCTACATCTAACACTTTGCATGAAAATACCACTGAAATGAGTCAATTGCCAACTATTGCCAAGGATATGAACACTGGGACATCCAGTGACATGACAAATGCCCTAAATCCCACTGCACCCCTAAATCCCACTACACCCCCAAGTCCCACTACACCCTCGAATCCTATTACAACCCCAAATCCCACTACACCTTCAACTCCTACTACACCCTTAAATCCCACTACACCCCCAAGTCCCACTACACCCTCGAATCCTATTACAACCCCAAATCCCACTACACCTTCAACTCCTACTACACCCTTGAATC
>CACRXK020005465.1:0-20293 GCA_902702795.2 Paramuricea clavata
TCCAAGTGATTATATACATTGTAAGACCTGACCCGGAACGACTGCGAAAAATGCAGCACAAGGTCCTCTGGTAGGAATTGAACCTACGGCCCTGCGATTAAAATAATAAAATAGGGCGCATCAGTGCACAATGCGACTCAATGGGTTAGAGATGAACAGACGGTTAAGTCTGTTATGCACATATGTACCTTCTGATGTAAACAATTGGTAACATCAAGGTGTTATACAAGGGTTATACATGGTGGTCAACATTACATGTATCAATACTAATGACTTGGGGAGCGAGCAAATGAGGCTAAATTGCATGTATTCACCAGCAAACATGAGGTCAAGACATATAGTGAACAATTTACTCACACCGGTAACTGTGTTTCCTTTTAGAGTTGACCACCATGTGCCGAGATGTTGCATCACAACACATGAAAGTAAAGAATACCCAACTTTCACATTGTTTCAGCATCTCATTCAGAAACTCTAATCAAAATTCATTTAAAGAACAGCAACCTGAACGATGTTAAATATGAACTATGTACATCATATTTTTTTTAATATAGCGTGTTTGAAATGTAAAAAACCAACATCCCTCACATTTTATGCTTTTTATCACTATTATAAACAGGGTGCCATATACTGCTATAGTTTCAAATAGTGAAATCTTGACTGATTTCTGCCTAAGTATTTCACAAAATATTAAATACAACGATATCCAGCTGCGCATAAGTTATTATACCATTTACACTTCTTCTAAATCCTTTAGACATGGCTCACATGAGTATTAATTTCTCGGTAATTTCGGAATTTCAATTTTCCACTCGACCACTCCTACGATGAATAACAGTGCCATATAAATCGGTAGATAATCTTCAAAGGTTTCTCATACCAACACATCTTTCAAGGACGAATTATATAAACATGTTAATAACAACTTTAGTAAAGGAAAACTGTTATGAGCAAAATAACAAGTGTTTCTCGTGCCGATTATTTTCTGAAACATTCGGGCGCCATCTTGAAATTTGAGTTCGGGGGGGTGAATGCCTCTCTTTCGCGCACTGGCTAAGCTTTTGGCGGCCGGTTACACTTTTTTGGCTGAGTTCCACCCAGTGAACTCTATATATATATATATCTAGATATATATATATATATAGATATATATATATATAGAGTTCACTGGTTCCACCCACTGAGCTGTATAATAACTGGAGGACCTGCTCCTATACTTCGTTCAGTCAACAAAGTGTCCGCAAAAACATGGCGGATTTTGAGTGAAAATGACGCCATTTCCATGACAACACTTACTTTATTTTCATGGTAGGTGCCACTGACCAGGCTCAATTCTGAGCCCACGGCCGTTTTCACCCCCCCCTGGTTTTTGCAAAACATTTTTGCAGATAATATAGTTCTCGACTTCTCGTTGTTTTGAATCCTTTTTTAAAATGTTTTCGAGATAAACTTTCTGCCTTTGACCATTTGGTCAAAGATATCCAAGTGGTACGTGTTTAATATCGCCCGTGAAAGACGACAAACCAATTTTAAAAACTCAAGAAATGTGGGAAAAGACGACTCTTGAAATATATGGATTTACACTCAGATTTACAAACTTTAAGGTAAAAAACGTATTTTCATATTCAATTTAGACTTATATATCTTATTTGACATCTATTATCAGACTATTTTTAAAAGAGGGAATTAGGTTTTGTGTTATGCAGTCCACTTATGTATAAGCTGGCTGCTGGAAGCTGACCTGGGAAGGTAGTTTCTACCTAGCTTTCTTGCATGGTTGGGGATACTTCTTCATTTTTGTGTCATATAAATAGTAATATAGAGGCTTGAGATAAATCACACTTCTCCCTAAGCGGAGGTAATAAGGTTTAGCTGAGGTATGTGCCAAGGCATACATGTGTGATCACACCTCATTCCCAGGATGGCCTGTTTTCTTACAAGTTTTCTCAGTAAATATCACTCTGAATAAATAATGTACTTTTATATTAAGTACACTCATAGTTCTGATACCCCTGGTTTAAGCTGAGGAGTATGTTAGGTCACATTCTTTTGTTTACCTTGATCATATGCTATAATTATGTTACTGTATGGTGGATTCTTGTACAACCTATATAATTCATCTATTCTTTTTTATTGCAGATTTATTCCACAAGCACACACTCCTTTCTGGGTGGCAAACTACAGTACCAAGCCACATCTTTGGAAACTGAACATACTGTATTTTACATGCTTCCAGAAATTATGTCACCTTGGCTATAGAGTCATTTTCATGATTGAGACATTGGACTAAAACTCATGCCACATACATGAAAACAAGGCTCCATAGCCAAAATGACATACATTCTGGAAGGGTGTAAGGTGTCTTTTTGTAAAATTGTTAGCAGTAAACAATTTAAAAAACAAAAATGTATAAGTTTAATTGCTATAAAACTTATTTACACTTCAATAAAGTTATGATAATCATATAATTATTTATTAATTATAATTAATTGTTATGCATGGTATTATAATTATAACTTCATTTTGTAATTGTTCTGCATGTTCTTCTGCATGTTGATCGATGCCTGTGCCATCTCTTTTGTATATTAAACAGATCATTTCTACAAAATAAAAGACAACATTATTATATCATGATACATTATACATCTTTACACCACAAAATATCATATACACATATGTTAACCCTTCAAGTGGCAATGTGTTTTGATGTTGTCTTACTGTATTATGTCGGACAATTTTACTAGTCAAGGGGAGAGTGCAATTACATGTCGATCTGTTTTTACCAAGATCATTAATCTGAGCTTCTAAATTAAGTGTCATGTTTTCATATTCAACAATGCAATTACATTCCCAACTAACTGCTAAAATATGTCAAACTATTATTAGCAAATTTTGTCATAATTTCTCACAGAGCAATCGCACATCACCATCTCCAATGTTAGAAATGTTGTATGTTCTTGCCATGTAACTATGAATCATATACTGTGTAAAACTACAAAGTTTTAATAGTTCTGAATAGACAAATTATGTATGTAAAATGTTATCTATTTTTTAAGACTCTTCTCTTGATGAGTAAAACAACTGGATTTAGTCTCACCGATAGAGTAAAATAAAACAGGGACTGTGGAGCCTGTTTAAAAGTGTGTGTGTGTGGGGGGGGCAGGATAGCATGAGTCAAGAGCTATTTCACATAGGCAGGCTGTCCAGATTTTATCCAGTAATTTTTTATCCACTGAAAAAGTGGGGGGGGGGGGCATGGCCCCCCTGTTCTGCAGTCCCAGTAAGAACGTAGCTGGTTTATTTGGGTGCATTGCAGCTTAATGGGCTGACTATATATCTCAGGGGCTGCTCATTGGCAGATAGTGTATTAAATTGACCCACTGCGAGGCAGCAGTGAGCGGTCTCCTCTTAATATCATCTGGCATTAGACAAACAGAGTAAAATAATAAAGACTGTCTTTTATATAGGGCTCATCAGCTAGGACAAGGGCACATTGTCAAATGTAGGTGGGCCTCCTCTACTCAAGTCTCTCTATAGTCCAGTTTGCAGAACGTGGCACATTTCGACGAGATCTCGGGTGCGATATACCAAGAATTTCAAGTGCAGGTGCGCTTCAAACTGTCAGGTGCGCACCTGAAAAATTGTAAAAAATGCTGTTGGTGCGAATTTTTTGTGACAAGGTGTGTCACCGTCGGTCCGCCGGCTGGGAAATAGTAAATTACAATTTATCAGCGGCTTATCTCTTGTCTTTCCCCCCACGGTCCACTCTTTCGTATATCTTTTCTTGCGTGGCCAAATACGCGCTAGACAGTAACCCACTGAGCAGTAACCTGAGTTGAAGAATGCGTATTGCGTAAGCTGATTTGATATTTTCGCGCCAATTTTTCCTGAAAGAAAATGGCGGAAGCTATAGAAGTAACATGTGCAGTTTGCGATAAAGAGGTAGGAACAGGACACAAATGTAAGTTATGCAGCGAATTTGTTCATCTTATATGTGGGGAAAGGGATGAAGATGAAGAAAAAGAAGGATACGGACAAAGTGTATGATGTTTCAAGTGTTTAAAAATAAGAGGAAGAGGTACCACATTAAAAATAAAATATCAAATCATTCAAATCTCGCATCATTAAAAATTCATGAACTGAATTATGAATTATCCATGTGTAAATGATTTGCCTGTTAGTGTTACGTGTGTTTGAATATTTTTATAAATAGCTTACAAGAGTTGTTACAACTTACACATGTCAAGTGCACCCTGGGAGCTAAGGCACGAGGAACATTTAGGCTAGGTGCGCTAAAATTGCAACAAGAAATTGCCCTCGGGTGCGCTAGTGACACATTCTGCAAACTGGGTGAGATGTCCAAACAAATCTGTTATATTAAAATATTACACTATCAAAAAGCTGTCAAGCGATCAAAAAATTTTGACTCTGTAAGAAATAAATCAGTTGCAGAGAGGCCAAAATCCTGTGAAATTAATTGTTAACTCAAGACAACATTTTTCTCATGTATTTTTATATACACGAGTTGTATTAAAATCAGCAAAATAAAATTCCGTTACAATATAGCAATATAGTCCTGAGATAATAAGATTGTTCTCTCTCTTCTGGGGAAATAAATAGCAATTGATGTAGTACATACCTTGCTTGATTTAATATTTAAGTATTCCTGCGTTGAGAAGTAATAAATATTCAAATATTCCGGCGATAAAGAAGCAAAGATTTGAATATTCGCAAATATGAAATATGGCGACAGGAAAGAGACGTGGTGCGCAAAGCATGTTGGTACTATTTTTACCGAACTCGAAGCGAGGTGTTTCGATTATGTCCTTTTATGGACATCGTCGTGTTTCATTTCATAAACAGTTGGTTATTGTTCGTTCTTTGGCGCACAATACCTATAAATTTTGAATTCGAATCGCATTCAACGGCGTAAATTAGCGTTATAATAGCTATACTATGGTAAATCTTTGTAAGGACAGTGCTTGGATATGAATAATGAACATGAATATTAAATATTTAACAAAATTAAAGCTAAACAGTCGATTCTGCCGAAAGATCAAATCGAAGGGAAGAGCGTTGAATATTTACTGCTAAGGTCCAGATCATGGTCAAGATCGAGGTCAAGATAATGCGAATTTCAGGTTGGTAGATTTGTTTGAACGTTTGAAGCGGTCCCAAGAATATTGTTTACATTTTAAAAATACATATCCCTTCTTGTCTGTGTTTCAACTGTACAACATAGGAATGATCATTACTTCTACTCTTCAATATTTAGTAAATTTTTCTAGATTACTTTACTCTGTCTGACGCCAGTTTGATAATTTTATACGCGATGAGGGCAGAGTGCTGGCGCTCAATGGGTTGACCAGACTATTTCCTCATCTGTCTATTAATTCAAGCAAGAAAGGTTTAAATTTATATGCCATATGCCAGGGCCCTGTACATAAGCCCCCATCAAAAAATCTTTACGAACAAATATAAGCCCAGGGCATATATTTGGAGGTTCACTGTATGCCATTATATATCTGATTCTCTTGTGTTCTTTGATTGACAGTAAAAACTGTAATCATTTTAATGGTGTGTGTTCTTATAGTTTTTTCCATTCTTTTAGATTGATGTTAACCAAATGATATATCACTTTCGCATGCTGTAGTAGATCAAACACAAAAGAACCGGGTTTAACCATAGAAGGTTCAGACTACCTGGTAAAGGAGATTGACAGTAGCACAGCTATACAAGAAGGTATATAATCAGTAACATGTAATGTTTTGTGAAGATAAACTGTTTGATGTATTACATCGCTGCTGTGAGACTGGTTTATCTGCAGTGGTCTGCATGTTACTGGGTCCAAATGCATTGTCGTGGGAATGTTGCCTAAAGCAATAGTTATTAGGGCAGAAGAAACTCTTAAAACTGAATTTAGTTGTTACTATACCGTACTGTCTAATGAAGTGATTTTAGTCAATGTAGATATATACATATGTTGTTGTTGTTGTATATATATAATTAATATAGCTAGCTATACTGTACACAGGGCCGCCTAGAGAATTTGCGGGACCCGAGGCAAACCTTCCCTGGGCACCCCATGACATTATTTTTAAGCTAGACCCAACTAAACCTTAGTAGCTAGACTGCATGTGGAGGTACTGTAAGTAGCCCTCAATTTCAAAAATGTTCTTTATAGAACCTACTCAATTTTAGGCTCTTGCTCTCAAGTTGGGGCCCTATTAAGGTGGGGGCCCTATTAAGATGGGGACCCAGGGCAATTTCCCCCCCCCCCCTCTTGGCGACCCTGAGTGTACATGTGATTATTTTGATTATAGCTAAATAGAATATGCAACCCTATCGTAGAATGTGTTATATTTTGAGTGTATACCATATTGCTAACCCATTGAGCTGAATTGTGCCCTATTTTGTTGTTTTACTATCAATATTTAAAACATAGCTTGTTTTGGCAAGACATGACATCCTTTGGCAAGACATGACATCCTTTTGGTTTTTCACATATTGTATTTGACAGAATGTCATTTCTGCGATATATCGAAACAATGCCATTTCTTTGATGTATCGAAACCATGGATGGTTTAGAGTTTTCGACATGTTGAAAAAATGGCAATCTTTGGATATATCGAAAAAATGGCATTCTGTCAATATAGAAGCCATGTATAGTTTAGTTTTCGATATATCGAGGAAATTGCTATCTTTCGATATATTGAGGAAATTGCAATCTTTCGATATGTCGAAGAAATGGCATTCTTTCGATATATCGAAGAAATGGCATTCTTTCAATATATTGAAGAAATGGCATTCTTTCGATATATCGAAGAAATGGCATTCTTTCGATATATCGAAGAAATGGCATTCTTTCGATATATCGAGGAAATTGCAATCTTTCGATATATCGAAGAAATGGCATTCTTTCGATATATCGAAGCATTGGATAGTTTAGAGTTTTCGATATATCGAAGGTGGCATGTTCTTGATATATAATTTCCATTGACTGTGGCTGCCTCCAGACATGTTTTGGAACTATAACATTTTCCTCTTTTTTTCCCTTTTATTCACATGCATTTTGCTCACTTTGCTAAAAACCATAAATTTTGCCCAAATTTTTTAGCAGTTTTTTCCTCTTAGAGATTTAGTATCATTTTAGTCATATCTTGCAACTTTGAAAAGGTAAAATTGGTACAAAATGTGTATGTTTTTGCTGAATATATTTTCAGTCATTTTTAACATGCATTTGATGTGATTTTCCTATTAAAACATGAAATCTGTCATTGTCCACATTTGCAATTATTCTTATGTTTTTAACCAATTTTTATCATGTTTGAAAATGAATTCTTGTTTTCATGCCGAATTATTGCATTTATGTATAATTTCTCCACAGTCATGGCTGTATTCATTGCATTTTTTAGTGTTTTCTTTCATTTTCCTCTCAAATTCTGTTAAATAGAATATTGGACCCTATAGTAGAACGTGTTTTAATATGTTGAACGATAACTATATATAATCAAGCACTTCACACAACTTTAAAATATCACATTTTTATATACTACGGCTAGCAAAAAAACAAATTACTAGAAAAAATAAATGATAAAAATTAAACCTTTAGTATTACGCGTTTGAAATTCATCCAATAATAATATGAACATTTTGAGTGTAAATTTTATACATTTATCAAGACCCAACCAGCAACAGTTGTGAAAAAAGCAACTATATATAGACCCTCTGGTAGGAATCAAACCTGTGGTCCTGCGATTCCGTTGCAGCGCTCTAAGAAACTTAGCTACAGAGTCCACCTGGATAGTTCAACGTTTTAAAATCCAAGCATTAATATGTCCACTGTCTATTTTCACTTTTCAAACTTCAAATACTTTCTACACGAGGTATTATGCTGAGCAATGTCACGTCCACAGAGCAAGCTTTTGATATATCTATTAGTGATGGGGGACCTTCTGTAATTTTGGTTGACAGTGCCGTGCAGGATACCCCCAAGGGGTTATAATCCAAAAGCCACAGATTTGGTAGATTTTATATCATAGATGAAAATAATAAGAGGTTACAACCCCCTTATTAAATGGATATGTCAATATAAATTAAGTTTGTCATTTTTGAAAGAACATTTAAAAATAATGATATATAATCTTCCTTTACAATTATTCCGTATCTTTTTTGGCTTTCGAAATAAATCGACTTGTTTTGATCAAAAGCAGCGTGCATTCCGCACAGTAATTCTACAAGGGCCATTTTGGCCCCATAGGGCCATTTTGGCTTTTTAAAACCGGGTCCGTTTTGGCTCTAACAGGGGCCAAAACAGAACAGTAGGGCCGTTTTGGCCCTTATTTTTATAGCTGCTTTGGCTATGTACAGGGCCAAATTGGAATGTTTATCATGGCTAAAATAAGAATTATCTTACTTTGCAATAAGTACCGTTTTGGCTCTAACCGGGGCCAAAACGGATCACAAGGGCTATTTTGGCACCTCGAGGGCCGTTTTGGCCCCTATTCTTAATGCTATTTTGGCCCTCATATTTAGTGCCGTTTTGACCCCCATACTTAGGGCTGTTTTGGCCCGCATTTTTAGTGCTGTTTTCGCCCCACTGTACTTAGTGTCGTTGTGGTCCCCATATTTAGGTGCTGTTTTGGTCCCATATTTAATGCTGTTTTGGTCCCCATATTTAGGTGCTGTTTTGTCCCCATATTTAGTGCTGTTTTGATCCCCTTATTTAGGTGCTGTTTTGGTCCCATATTTAGTGCTGTTTTGGTCCCCATATTTAGGTGCTGTTTTGGTCCCATATTTAATGCTGTTTTGGTCCCCATATTTAGGTGCTGTTTTGTCCCCATATTTAGTGCTGTTTTGATCCCCTTATTTAGGTGCTGTTTTGGTCCCATATTTAGGTGCTGTTTTGGTCCCATATTTAGTGCTGTTTTGGTCCCATATTTAGGTGCTGTTTTGGCCCTATATTTAGTGCTGTTTTGGTCCCCATATTTAGGTGCTGTTTTGGTCCCCATATTTAGTGCTGTTTTGGCCCCATATTTAGGTGCTGTTTTGTCCCCATATTTAGTGCTGTTTTGGTCCCCATATTTAGGTGCTGTTTTGGTCCCATTTTTAGGCCTAGTGCTGTTTTGGTCCCCATATTTACAGTAGTTGCTCTTTTGTCCCCATATTTAGTGCTGTTTCGGCCCCATATTTAGGTGCTGCTTTGGCCCCATATTTAATGCTGTTTTGGTCCCTATATTTAGTGCTGTTTTGGTCCCCATATTTAGGTGCTGTTTTGGTCCCATATTTAGGCATAGTGCTGTTTTGGTCCTCATATTTAGTTGCTGTTTTATCCCCATATTTAGTGCTGTTTTGCCCCCATATTTAGGTGCTGTTTTGGTCCCCATATTTGGTTGCTGTTTTGGCCCCATATTTAGGTGCTGTTTTGTTCCCATATTTAGGTGCTGTTTTGTCCCCATATTTAGTGCTGTTTTGGCCCCATATTTAGTGCTGTTTTGGTCCTCATATTTAGGTGCTGTTTTGTCCCCATACTTAGTAATGTTTTGTTCCCCATATTTAGGTGCTGTTTTGGTCCCCATATTTAGTGCTGTTTTGGTCCCTATATTTAGGTGCTCTTTTGGCCCTCATACTTAGTGCTGTTTTGGCCAAGTACAGGGCCAAATTGGGATGTTATTCTAAATGACTAAAATTCATATAGCTAACTTTTCTTCAGAAGAAAAGTAACACAGGGGCTAGTTTTGGATATGGAGCCAGATTTAAGGGACGTCTTGTAGAAGTTCTTGTCCATGACTATGGATGGTCCGAGATTTGCGAAGACATGACATGCCATCACATGTTATGACATGCGATCAATGCGATACGTTCATTAAACCATAAAATTTTTATATTATCATTATTATGGTAATTGAGTGGCAGCTCTCTCCCCTTGACAAGTAAAATAGAGTGCATCAGGGCACATTATGCCTTAAAGGGTTAGTGCTGCCCACAATATGGTAAACAGTAGATTTTCGAGCTATTTTCGAGCTGGCTGAAATCCTTCCTAAACAATACAATTTATAGTGCTGGTTTAGTACATAAGAGTGCCGTAAATATAGCCTGGCAAAGTCTGTTTACGGACGCGTAGATATAGCCACTTTGAAAGTATAAACTTTTGCTAGCTTGAGCGTGAAGGATTTCCAATCTAAAGCCTTGCAGAGTTTATATATTGTTGTGCCTGTTTACATGTATGTGATAATGGGATGGCTGGACAGGAAGGTTTTAATCCAGTCTTGTTGAGAAGTGAGAAACTTGTCTAAGCATAATAGACGGGATGCATGCACATGGCAGGGATGATAGAATGCTTACTGTATATGAGAATTTCTCGTCTTGGCAGGTGGGATCCCGGCAATAAGTAATGAGGTCTCACCTAGGCCAAATAGAGGTGGAATCATTCATTTTACTGGCATGTAAACACTCAATAGAGTTCATATTGCAAGAGGGATCATAAAACTAATATTCTTTTTACAAGTGCTGACATCTTGTATTTTCGTTGCCAGCATACCTATTACAGCCAACTTACAGACAACGGAAAGCTGCTTAAAATTACTACATTGTGAGTGTGATTATAGAGATTCCTTTATACTCCAGAATCTTGACTTTATAGATGATTACCAATTAGAGTGAGTGGAAGTCAAGCTTTCCATTCTGCACTCAAAAGTATCAATTTAATATGAATACTGGGTTAATGCCAAATTATTGTACTCTGTCTAACGCGAGACAATTTTGCATGTCAAGACTCAAGTGGAGAGTGCTAGTGCCTAATGTATTAATGGTCATTTATAAGACAAATCATGAATCAATCTAGCTTTGTATTACATGCACATTGCCTTTTTATCACATTTCTGGTAGCCAATGCTGAATGAACAAAATCCATGGATTGAGTTCCATTGCACCCTGATGCGCCCCGCATTTTTTTTCTCTGTCTAGTGCCAGACGATTTTACTTGTCAAGGGGAGAATTCCGCACTTAATGGGTTAAAGATATTAATAAAATAGGGGCGTATTCATATAGAGGCACGTGCAACTAATGAAACACTAGAAACATGATCAGATTAATCCATTAACCACCAGCACTCCCACTCACAAATAAAATTGTCTGGCAATTGACATTAGACAGGAATACAATAAAGTAGGAGTGCAATGCAACTTCATGGGTTAAAATTTGAAAATTGTCCTGTGAGACCATGATTTCTGGGTAGTGATGCACCAATATCCATATTTGTGTATCGGCTTATCGGTACTAAATTGAAATATCAGTAATTTGATGTCATTTTTTCGTTTTTTGAACGAATTCGAGGACTGCCCAACTACTCAAGAACCGAGACGAGTGGTTTTTGTACTGTTTATTAAGGTACTGTGTATACAACACGAGTGTAGTCAAACTAAAAATTGAATAAAACCTATCATTATTACATTAATTACACATGTTAAATCTTAAATTCATCTATACTTACAACTCGGTGGCTCTCTCAGTTCATCAACGTCTACACTGTAAATTAAAAAGGGCTGAAGCGACCCCAAAAATGGGGCCAAAACGGTGACCGCAAAATAGATCTTTTTTGGGGTAAAAATGGCACCTATAACAATGCGGCCCCTAAGGGGTGATTTTGCCCTTCCAGTGTAAGGGCTGTTTCAGCTTTTAGTAGGAGCTGTTTTGGCAAAAGCAGGGGCTATTTCAACTTTCAATAGGGGCCAATTCAGAAAATTACGGGGCTATTTTGGCATTTCGAGGAGTTAATTTGGCTCCCATTTGTGGTCATAATGAACCCCAAAAAGCGTTGATTTGGCTCGCTAACCGGACCTGTTTTGGCTACTGATTTACAGAGTAGTTTCAGCCCCAATGAAGAGCTGCTTTAGAACCGAAGGAGCCGATATAGCTTTTCTAATGGTGTAGTTTTTTAGCACCCAAAGGGCCAATATGGTTCTATTTCTGAGCCATTATAGACCACAAGAAAGGCCAATTTAACCCCTACTTTTTTAACCAGAGCTATTTTGGCCCTCCCAGAAGAGCATAGTTTCAGCCCCAAAGAAGAGCTGCTTTAGAGCCAAAGGAGCTAATATAGCTTTTTTCATGGTGTAGTTTGTAGCATCCAAAGGGTCAATTTGGTCCAATTTCAGAGCCATTATAGATCCAAAAGAAAAGCCAATTTAACCCCTACTTTGTTAACCGGAGCTGTTCTGGCCCTTTCAGAGGAGAGCAGTCTCAGCCCCAATGAAGAGGGCTTTAGAACCGATTGAGGTGATATAGCTTTTTGGTGCCAGTGCCGTTTTATATAGCATTTAAAGTCATGTGCATGATTTGGTTGCACTCTTGCATGTAGACGTATTCTACATGTATATATAATGAATCAGGCAAAACCGAATAATGGGGTTTATTTGGTCTTATTACAAATTCTCCAACAGACCAAGATTGGAATGAATTATTGTAATATAAGTTGGGATAAATAATGTTCCAATTTCTGTATTATAAACACAATACTATAACTAAAATTACAATATACATGCACAGTAATCAGTATTATGTATCTCACCGAAATGTGGGAACCATCAAAAGATTCGTACATATATGCCATATGGCTCCGAAAGTTTACAATTCTAATTTTAAAGAGCAATCAACTTGTGATAGCAATAGCAGGCGCGGTTGTTAACGTGAACGCAATACGAATAATTTCTAATAAATTACCACAGTTCGGTGAGATGTGAGACAATACACACATTCCATCAATAACATTAACTTGGGTTAGCATATGTCAACATAACTCTCAAAAAGTGTAAAATTACTGCAGTACTAATATTCATGAGTCATGACAAGTCATTGAAGAGGGCTGTGACCCTCATTAGTGAGCTTAAGCAAGTGACGTTTTTGACAACACGGACGGCATGAGCAACGTCAGAAGACTGGGTCAAGGGCTGTGATTGGTGAAAAACGTCAACTTTACTTCTGGTCGACGTCCGTGTTGTCAAAAACGTCACTTGCCTAAACTCACTATTGGCAGTTGTATGCCATTTTCTGTGTTGCCCATGCACTACTATAGTCTGCAAGGCAGACAAGATGCTCTTCGTGTGGCAGTACTCAATATTGAAGATGTAAAAACTTGCCAATAAGGCGATAATTGCATCAAAACAACTGTTGCTTGTTATGGAACTTTCATCCTTCCCCTCGATAACGTATGATTGACAGTTTCTAGTCGTATTCTAGTTCGCTGCCAGCGGCCACAATATGGGTTGTGATAAGTTTGAAATTGTATCATTTGCATCTTCGGACTCCTACAAAAAAAATACAATTAGAATGTATGCAATAATCCGCAATTACAGAGGGTTATGGGACACATAAGATAAGGTCTCACCAAGAAACCCAATAAAGCTCTTACATACATCAGACACAAAATACCTGGAAAAGTATATCACACCCGACACCTATAACCCTTCCAAAAGCATTACCGGCAAGTATAACATACCAATATACAGTAATATTTTGAAATATCAAAATATATCCTGCCACGCAACAAACTCTCCTAAAAATAAGCTCAATATAAGCACACAAATATTATTCAAATTTACAGTATACTGTATCATAAGAAAAATAAATATACAAAATTGGAAACATGAATTTCCATAGCCTGGTACAAGTGATTCAGGGAGACTGCATAAAAACATAATACATGATATATATATAACTATACGATCTTATTTAACCCATTAAGCACCTGGGCTCTCCCCTTTACGAGTAGAGTAGGCATTCGACAGAGTAGAGTAATAAAGTTCAAAATCATTTTGTTTGAATTACTTCACCTATCTATTTGTTTAAAATTATGTATGGTAGATTATGTGGTATGAACACTTGCAAAATTACTCAAAAAAATTTAAAATATAATGTGACATTATGTTGCCTTGACAACACTTGACACAACGCGAGCCTGCGTTCAGTGCTGGCCAATTGCTAATAGCTCATGTTAAATCAATGTTTGAAAAATATAGGCTAGGGGTTGCTGCATGCATTTATTTCTAGTTAAATATTAATTGGACATACTCATGTCACTAGTGGTATTCATTATATCTTGGTCAGACAAAACAAATTCCATATTTAAGAAGTTTGGCAACGCACAGGTTAAAATAGACATCTTCTGAATTATATCACAAACGATTAATAAATTTTTGCTGCAGCAAGCACAGATTCACCAGAAACATGTAACGTCATGAGTTTACACACCCCAAAACAACACTAAAATGACAACTTTCCTTCATCATTCAATTTTATAACTGGATTAGCTGATCTGTTCTTGTAGTTTTTATATTTTTAGACTTTTCGTTATTCAAGTTTGAAACGAGACCAAGATTGGTAGTGTTTAATTTTTTTACAATTTAAGAGAATGTAGTTCTGCATTACTGTTTTTCTCTGTATCTCATCTTTAATAAGCCTACCATTTTTAAATTTCAAATGTACAACAGATACTTTGGGCTATTTATTGCCTCTTTCTTTCCTCTTCTATATATTAATAGTTTTTCTTTGGAAAATATCAGTAATCATATTTCTAATCTGTACAGTTCTGTTCCTACACAACATCTTCACACCCACACATCGTGTTTAGGACTGAAGTTGCAGATCATGGAAATGCTCTGCCAACAGCCCTGCGGGTTCCCAAAGAGTGTATAGCCCATGTATGTCATAGTACAAACCATAGAAATAAAATTAAAACAATATATTTCCACTTCAAATGCATTTTTTTTAGCATTAATGTACAATAACTAGCGAATTTTATGTAAAGTACAATTCTACATTCTCTTCAATTGACTAGAATATGTTTATGGCTAGCATTTATTTGACGTACAACAAATCCACTCAGTTTCAATGGACATAGTCACATAGCATCGCCCTATTTGAAATAAGCCATAAGGCAATTATATTTGGTATTTTAATATCTTAATTATTACAGAAATGATTGCACAAGTCATGAGTTTTGACATGTTGATCTATATTTTCAATATTAACCCCATTAAGCACCAGCGTTCTCCTCTCGAGACAGAGTAAAAAAAATAAAGTAGGCCGCAATGCGACTCTATGGGTTAACTATAAACATGGGCTAATAGGCCAGTTAACCCATTAAGCACCAGCGTCCTTACCTTGACGAGTAAAATCATCTGGTGTTAGACAGAGTAAAATAATAAATTAGGGCACAATGCGACTCAATGCGTTAACAACACACATGGGCAGACAAGCCAGTTAACCCATTAAGCACCGGTGCTCTCCCCTTAATGAGTGAAATTGTCTGGCGTTAGAAAGAGTAAAATAATAAATTAGGGCGCAATGCGACTCAATGGGTTAACTAGACACATGGGCAGATAGGCTAGTTAACACATTAAGCTGGCGCGCTCTGCCCTTAATGAGTAAAATTGTCCGGCGATAGGCAGAGTAAAACAATAAATTAGGCCGCATTAGGGCACAATGCGACTCAATGGGTTAACTATGTACACATGGGCAGATAACACATTAACCGCCAGTGCTCTCCCCTTGATGAGTAAAATTGCCTAGCGTTAGATAGCCAGGGTAAAATAATAAATACTTAGTGCGCATCAGGGCGTAATGCGACTCAATGGGTTATTAACATCAACAATGTTTCAAATGTCAAATCTACCATGCTCAATATAATCATAGATTCGACTATTAATTTGACATGTTTGTCAGATGTCCTGTATGGCTGTATACAACAACATCAATATGCAGTATACTATTAATTAATCAATCAGCCACAAAATTGTCAATCGTCTATTATTTTCCGATCCTAAAAGCTAAACCTATTAATCCTAGTTGGTGTTTAGTTTGGCTTTTGCTGCTACTGAAACGACTTTTATATAATTATGTGATTACAGCTCGGAATTACAGTGGGTTCTGCATAAGATTTTATCTCGATTCGATGTTTCACTACTTAGTATCGAGTAAAATCAACAAATAATTATAGGTCAAACGAGGATGAGAGTATTTTAATTAAGTTGAAACATAGTTGGAACACTCATCAAAGCTTTGATAAATGTATCTTGTTAATCTGGAACTTGAAATGTCCTTTGTGTACAGGGACGTAACTAAGACGATTTGAAAATTTCAGGTAAATCCATGAAAAACTGGCATTAATAAATCAGGTAAAAAATCTTGAAAACCCATAACGAAAACAGGCAAATATTAGAGGATTGAAATGCGGAAAATAGATGAGGTTTTAATTCTTTATGGCTTCATACGCTGATACGTTCAGAGGTTTCCGTTTTATCAATGTAGCCAGGCTTTATTTTAAGAAAAGAATATGTTGTCTATTTTACTATTTCCATCGGAAATAAAACCATAATTTTTTCGCTAAGTAACATGCGCTTTCGGTTTTGGCTCTACACACAAAGTCAAGGTACGTGCAAGAAATTATATTAATTTCATCTACTTTTTGATAGTAATACAGTGTATTTGAAATACATAGAAGACATAGAATTATTTGTTTGCTTAGATTAATACAACAACAAGGATATGATATCCGGATGTAAATTTTGAACGTCTGTATGTGTGATGCACATGTGTGATGTGTATTGTGTGTCGTGTATTTTGTCATATTTTTACTTATATAGTAGTTCGTTAATAATTCTACACAAATGGCCGATATATACGCAATATTCGTCTAATATCTAAAGATTTTTCTCGTAGATATGTAACATTCTTGAATAGTTTAGGTTGAATGAGCCATTACGAGGGCATTGCTCTAGCCTTACTGTTCTCTATATTATACGCGTATAATCTTTATGCATTATTTATTACACAGTGAACAGCGTGAACAACTACGTCTTGAGACTTGATGTTAACCTAAGTATGTGACCTTTTGTGATTTTTGGGCAAACAAAAACGAGGATTAATGGAATTAATGGAGAAACAAATTGGTCTTAAGGACACTTTTAATCCGTTCCTAAAGGTATTGCATCCAGAAACAACAGGAACAAAGCCCAGCATTACACAGCGAATTGTCCGTTTTCTTTAAAAATGTGCTGAAGGAACACAGACGAATGGAAGAAGAACGTCAGTCACTAGGTCTTGAGGCAAAACCCATGCCATGTACGATCGCTGCAAACATTGCTCTTAAAGTGGCCAAAAAGCATGGTCTTTTCAAGTTGGCTTCAAAGTTTTATAAACTATTTCTGACAGCCGCCCATGCCGTTGGCGTTGTGAAAAATGAGAGATCATTCAGTTTATTGAAGATTGTAAAAAGTTATTCACGCAATAACATATCTGGAAAACGTTTGAATGATTGCATGATCCTTGCCGCTGAAAAGAATATCACTGATGTCTTTGATGTTACTGCGATCGCGAAAAAATGGTCAATCTTGAAAAACCGCCGATTGGCGATTGCTTGAAAACAATAACTTACTATTGAAGGTTAAAATCATTAGTTAACAAATAACTACTATGTAACATTATTGTTCATTGTTTAGGGAAACGCAGTTCTAGTTCAGCTAAAAATTATCTTTATTATATAAATTACATCAATTCACAATTGTCGTTCCTTTCCCCTACATAAAAAAGGCGGATGGACTGCTTCGACAAAAACTTGTTAAAATTGACTATAGTTATTGGCAGGCCAAGAGGTAACTAATCAATGTGATTATGGTATTTTAGATTTAACTACCTAATTGATAAAATGAGTGGAGATCAAGAGTGCTATTCGGGGTACTCGGTTTGTATATGCTCGTGTTCTTCTCGTGTGGCTTATACTCTTTAATTTAGCAGAACAAAAATAACCCAAACATATTATATTGATTGAAAAAGCAAGAAAAAAATGTTGTAAAATTAAATGTGGGTTAAATATCTAGCTAGGTGCATAATAACTGTGCAGGGGAGAAATGCACCACAACATTGCAGTCCGCAAAGATAGGGGGGGTTTATAATCTCAGGTACATTTTTACAATAGTGTAAAATCAGGTAAATTACTGCATTGCACCCCCCCCCCCCAACTAGCACACCTTCGCTACGTCCCTGTTTGTGTATTTATAAGCAATTCATGCATGACTTTCATCCTGATTTGACAGAAGCTATAATCTAAAATATACCAGTATAAAAACTTACATTATCAAATGAACCAGTGTTGCCAGTATGCCTGATTCAGGAGATGATTCTTGATTGGGAAAAGTTAAACTAGACTGGGCTACTAGCAAGTGATATGTCGCAGGATTCGAGCTAGGAGTGAACTGGATATTTCAATGTTGTGTGCACTTTTTTCATCGTCGCTGTCACTTTCAACTAGAACCTACATATACAAAAAATAAATAATCTTACATTAAAACGTGTTTCGTATCGTAAACGTGAAGCTATAAGAACATATTTTGAATAATTGATGCCCGCTGTAACGTTGTGATTTGGCAATCAGCAAACAACAGTCGTCGACACGAAGGTGAAGAAAGTAAATAACATTTGCCAGAATTACGCTAGTACAGCACGAGACATTTCTTGAACGTATTTTCCGAATAAATTGTTTATTTGTCCAAAATATACTGCAACGAACGAGGTTTTACGCTTGTATTTTATCCGTATCCCTCGCCGAAGTAAATCCCAACGGCCAACGTTCGATAATGGCGCCAAAAGTTAGTACGCATGCTCGAGAATGATCGCAAACCCGATTGCTTACGGGCGCGTGCATTCTCGTTCCCAGTTCCCGCGATCATTAATATCACACCTAGGCCTTACTCTATGATTACACGTTCAATTCTCGTGATTAATTTTTACAAATACCATATTTATATTTACGATAAAATTACTAAAAATCTGGAAAACAAATTTCAATACCCTACAAAATGAAACATCAAATCTCACCTTGTATAATCCAAAAAACGTACTCTTCTTTTTCTTTGCGAGCATGTGCATTCTTTAAGTTTTATGCGGAAGTTAATTTGATACGATCATACGACGGACGATCGACACAAATAAGAGTCGATTTGACAGAAGGGTCGATTTGACAGAATTAAGACTGTCGATTTGACGGAAGGGTCGATTTGACACAATATTAATAGTCGATTTGACACAATTAAGAGTCGATTTTACAGAAGAGTCGAATTGACACATTTACGAGTCGATTTGACAGAAGGGTTGATTTGACACATTTAAGAGTCGATTTGACAAAAGGGTCAATTTGACACAATTAAGTGTCGATTTGACAGAAGGGTCGATTTGACACAATCTCACAATTAAGAGACGATTTGACAGAAGGGTCGTTTCGACAAAAGGGTCGATTTCATTCCAGGGTCGATTTGACCTATGCGAGAGTCGTTCCGCGATGGAGAGCCGAAACGAAGCTCATAGGGGCCAATGTGTTGATCAAAAGCGGCCCCTTTGTGTGGGGCCAAAACAAACCCGGACGTGAGAGTCGTTTTGGTCTGTGGGGCCATATTGGCAATTGATGGGGCTAAATTGGAAAATGATGGGTCCGTTACGGCAAAGGGTAGGGCCAATTTGGCTTTCCTCCATACCTAACATGGCTCCGTCGGTGCCGATCCAGCTCAACCTCGTTCCCAGGGCTTTTTCCTTATTGTCACTGGGAAGGCTGGAAAAGGCCCTGGCACCGGCCGATCACATGACTTTCAACACCCAGATATAGTGGGTGTAATAAATTATAATAATAATGATTAGAAAATCCAAGATGGCCGCCAACGTAAGAGTGTCCACAAAATTTAAGTGCTTAGAGCGGCTTAAAAATGTGTTTAGTCTTTGAAATTTTTCCTTCTTTTTGCTACCGACGTACTCGAAATCAAATTCTTCAGCTTTTATTACATGGGAACTATGTAGTTGCTATTCTTCCAAAAGGGTTTGGTAAATATCGTTCGTTCGCTATAAAACAAAATTAACAGCCAAATTTATTATAGTATTACGACAGATGTTCTCCAGCTGGACAGGCTTGTTTAAGAGGACACAGAAAGTGTTTTGAACTGGGGATGTTAAACTTGGTTTTACCCTTCCAAAGACTCTGCTGTGCGACGATTGGAGGGAGTTTATGAGGAATATTTTATACAGTGATTCAAAGAAATGTACTGATCTATTGTTGAAATGTCACTTATGCACCTATCAATGTTAACCCCCATTGGGGTTCGGGTATATGTGGGGTATTTGATCATCAATTGCAACCCCACCCTGGAGATTTTGAATAGCATTTTGGCCCCGAGTTGGGGCATTTTGAACCAAATGACTTTTATTAATATAGTATTATTTGTTCAAAAAATCAAAGGCCCCACCTATGTCCGAC
>CACRXK020005466.1:0-27977 GCA_902702795.2 Paramuricea clavata
AAGTGTCGATTTCTTAAAGGCCACTTCGCCGATACAAGAATTTCTAGGAGTGCAGTTAGAGAGCAAAAGGCTTCAGTACCAAACAGCGAAATATTTACCGAGGTGCGTTTTATCAGTTGCTGCTGTGGCTTGTGTCTGAAAAATACTTCGATGTTTCAAGCAAACTTTATATATATTGTATATTCAATTAAACGTTTGTTTTTTTAGACCACTTTATGTTCTGTTTGTTCAATCAATGGCATACCAAGAGGCGTGTGGTAGGAGAAATTTGTCTATACTTTGAACTGTTTAGGGAAACCAACAAACGCTTCCTCAGGGTCATGACTGAACAATATATTTTTGTAGATCCACAGCTGAAAGTGGAAATCATTGGAGATGTTGAAGCGGCTAAGGCTGCGATAGACGATAAGCCAGGTAGAGTAGCAGTGAGGAACACTTGCAAAAAAATTTCAGGGGGGGGATTTCGGATCAACATCTATGTATGACGACATTTTGTTGCTGGAAATCGTAGTTTTCTAAACTATTTTGCCTTAACACTTCATGTGATATTTAGCTTAATTTGTAGCCTACCATTGCTACCAATGCCTGCATGGTTGAAAAATTATTGCTACAGCTTTGTTACACAGTTATTCGACATGCAGTTATCGTTCAAAGGCTTTTAGAAATTATTTGGGGGCTTTCACCCCCCCCCCCCTGCTTGCTAACGCTTTCGAAATGAAACACTACCAACATTGAAGAGCCACGCTACGGGTACGTATAATAAAGACTGATGCACCAACAAGCCGTCGAACTTACGTAATGCTCGTAAAGTGCGAGTAAATTAGCCTTTAGTAGGAATTAGGAAAAAAAAACATTTCTCTAACAAACTTTTGCGAATGTGCACTTTATTCGGGTAAATTGAGCAATTAAAAGTTTCGGAAATATGATTTTTATTTGCGAGTCTCTGACGACCCTTCGGCTGTGCCAGCTATGTATTACGGTCAACGATTTTATTAACGCATATTCGTGAAATAGATGGGCAAATATTGATAAATTTTGCTAGTGGCTTGCACTTTTTGCCAGTAACAGTGAAACCTAAAGTACAGATGGCACGTGTTTGCTAGTAGCCAAAACAAGTTATAATGGATGATTCTATAGACTAAATTTTTATCTAGGCCAAGAAAAACAAAATCCGCCACCACAGCTAGAAAGAGCATGTTAAAATGAGTAAAATTGCAAAGTTTGGTTGCGAAATGTTGTAAAATGCGGAAACTACGCCCTACGAAAGTTGCAAATTTTGTATTAATTTGTATTACGCGCGAGAAAATGCATCACATTTGGGCCGAAAGTGGTGCATTTCCCGTGCGTAATACAAATTAATACAAAATTTGCAACTTTCGTAGAGCTCTATTTTCCGCATTTTACAACATTTCGCAACCAAACTTTGCAATTTTACTAATGTTAACATTATTATTATTATTATTACAACATCTTTATACACGGTAACTAATCAACCATATTACCTATCATTATTTACAAAAATTATAAAGGTTGTTTTTCATTAGGCCGTGTTACTAAATACAAATTAAAACTCGAAATACTATTATATAAACTATTATAAAAATATTAAAAGATACTAAGAAATGTTTGGGTCGAAGCGATACGTTAAATATATATATTACAAATGAATTAAGTAGATTTAAAATTTTTACTATTATAGTTCCAGTCTTTAGCAGCAGCATATCCGAATGTCCTTTTCATTGAATTTGTTTTAGGCTTCGACAACATCAGCATCTTGTTATTACTTCTTAAATTATATTTATCAGAATTTGAGATTTTAAACATAGTTGAAACGTTTTCAGGACATTGGTTTGAAAGGGCTTTGGCCACATATGCTAATTTTTGCTCCTTTCTTCTCTCTTCGAGTGTTCTCCAATTTAATTTCTTTAAAATATCCGTGGAGCGAATTTCATACTAGCTGTGGCCATGGATTTTGTTTTTCTTGCCTAGATCAAAATTTAGTCTATAGCTGTAATTGCCCATTTTATTACCATCGTTCTTTCTCCAGGTGTTGTAGATGTTGATTTTGAGGAGAAAAATGAAAAGAACGAAGAAGACGAAGCTGAAGAACAGCCCAAGGTTCTTAAAACGATCATAACCTTGATTTTGTAGTGAAGAACTCTGCATGGATGGTCTACATATTTTCAAATCTTCTCGTTTCAGAAACGGCATCACCGTCGAACTACTGAAGAACTCTGTGCGGAAGAAAAAATCAAAACATCTTTGAAGAAACATCCTTTGCAA
This sequence comes from Paramuricea clavata, assembly GCA_902702795.2. Taxonomy (NCBI): domain Eukaryota; kingdom Metazoa; phylum Cnidaria; class Anthozoa; order Malacalcyonacea; family Plexauridae; genus Paramuricea; species Paramuricea clavata. Next base: position 2,284 of record CACRXK020005466.1, read on the forward strand.
GTCCAATTCGAGTTGATATGCAAAGGTGTGTAGATCCCCTATACCCTATCCCCCCCCCTCCCCCCCCGCCCCCAACCTCCTTTCGATGTTGATGTGACTGTGACATGGACATCGTATCATACTGTCATATCCAATTCAAATAACGTAGTAAAAAATGCAACGGTCTGTGGCTCTGTGCCAGTGTAGGTAATAGAGGTATGCATCGGATAGGATTGGACGTTTATAATCCGACAATTGGCTAATGTTTAAAATCCGATCCGAAATTGTCTAATCCGAATCGGATCCGAGCTTTGATAAAGAATTCCGATCCGATCCGAAGAATCCTTTAATAAAATAAATTTTTCATTCATGTAGTTAACCAAATAAATATAAAAGCAAGAAATACATGTCAAGAAGCTGACAAAGTGACGTCCAATTGAAGTATCAAACGAATAATGCAGCGACAAAATAGAAATATTAGACATAGAATGCGTGCTGCTATCTTTTCTCAGTAAAAAATTTGTCTCCACAAAATGGCGCATTGAAAAGGGTATTTTGGTTGGTCCCAGACTCCTGAGGTAAGGAATTTCGCGCGGTTGCAGGGAGTGCGAATTGTTTTTTTCAACTGAGCACGCATTCTATGTCTATTATTTCTATGGGAGACAACCGCGATAATGCTTTGATAAATGCGTGGATAATTAATTCATTTTATTTCGAATACGGAAGTCCGATCCGACTACGAAACAACTTTATCGATCCGATCCGAAATGTATATTTTTGTTCCGAAATCCGAACGAATCCGATCGGATCGGATTCGGATCGGATTTGCACACCTCTAGTAGGTAATGCCAATAATAAGAAAGCTTCGGAGTGGTAGGGATGCATGCAACTATCGGAAAAATACAAGGAGAACTTCGACGTTTCAAGGCTTCGCTTCGGAAAACTGGTGGAAAACGAGCTTCGGTTGCGGTTCGATCGCGATCTGGTAGCCCTATGATCGATCGGCAGTTGATCCAAGGACTACTGCATATTAACCAAGACATTTGTTAGTCTATTTCTTAGTCTTAGTTGTACTAACTTTTTAATTTTTTTTAAATTTTATAAACTTTGTCACAATATAAATTACACTATCTAATGACTATGACACATTCCGAGCTATCCCTGCATGTATCGACTAGTGTCCGTTCAGAAAATATTAATTTTTTTTAGATGAAGTGAAGTCCGTTCTGTTGTTCAGTTATATCCAAGCGCTAAACATTGTCACCGTAACTGTCTCTGTACAGTATATGCAGCAAGAGACTCAGCCAGTGTTCTCAGGAAGGTACTGTACATGCAGACGCGCCTCTCATATCTAAATCTACTACGCCTACGTGACAAAAAACGCACGCTAATAGAGAAAATAAGGTTAACTGGGGCTTCGGTCGCGCAACCGACAGAGAAAGCGCCTTTCACCTCCGAAGGCCCATTTCCACTCAGGAAAATGTTCCACGCACAGAACATTTTCCGAAAATATCATTTGTTATTTATAAGTTGAAAATTTGTGACAATAGAAAGAAAAAGAAAGAGAAAGTTGTGACAATGCTGTTCCAACAACTTGTCAACAATATTTTTTGCAACAGGTTTGTAGCAAGTTTGTTAACAAGTTGTGACATAGCCTGCTTGCCGCCTGGAATTTCCAAGGGGGGATTATTAGGCGGCAAGCAGGCTATGACAATGCTGTTCCAACAACTTGTCAACAAGATGTCTCCTCAACAGGTTTGTAGCAAGCTTGTTAACAAGTTGTGACAATGCTGTTCCAACAACTTGTCAACAAGATGTCTCCTCAACAGGTTTGTAGCAAGCTTGTTAACAAGCTGTGACAATGCTGTTCCAACAACTTGTCAACAAGATATGTTTGCAATAGGTTTGTAGCAAGCTTGTTAACAAGTTGTGACAATGCTGTTCTAACAACTTGTCAACAAGATGTCCCCTCAACAGGTTTGTAGCAAGCTTGTTAACAAGTTGTGACAATGTTGTTCCAACAACTTGTCAACAAGATATGTTTGCAATAGGTTTATAGCAAGCTTGTTAACAAACTGTGACAATGCTGTTCCAACAACTTGTCAACAAGATATTTCCTCAACAGGTTTGTAGCAAGCTTGTTAACAAGTTGTGACAATGTTGTTCCAGCAACTTGTCAACAAGATGTTTCCTCAACAGGTTTGTAGCAAGCTTGTTAACAAGTTGTGACAATGTTGTTCCAGCAACTTGTCAACAAGATGTGTTTGCAACAGGTTTGTAGCAAGCTTGTTAACAAGTTGTGACATTGGTGTTTCAACAACTTGTCAACAAGATGTTTCCTCAATAGGTTTATAGCAAGCTTGTTAACAAGCTGTGACAATGCTGTTCCAACAACTTGTCAACAAGATATGTTTGCAATAGGTTTATAGCAAGCTTGTTAACAAGCTGTGACAATGCTGTTCCAACAACTTGTCAACAAGCTGTGACAATGCTGTTCCAACAACTTGTCAACAAGATGTTTCCTCAACAGGTTTGTAGCAAGCTTGTTAACAAGTTGTGACATTGGTGTTCCAACAACTTGTCAACAAGATGTGTTTGCAATATGTTTGTAGCAAGCTTGTTAACAAGTTGTGACATTGGTGTTCCAACAACTTGTCAACAAGTTGTGTTTGCAATAGGTTTGTAGGAAGCTTGTTAACAAAACTGAAAAGAGTCAGTCAACGGTCCCGCGAACGTCTTGGGTTTTCTCCAGGTATTCCAGTTACCTCCCACAGGGAAGGTTGACAGTGTAGGTTGGGATTAACCCCCCCCCCCCCAACTGGAGTTTCCACCGTAGCTGTGCTCCATGATCAGATTTGTGTCATGGGGTGGTTGCCAGAGGTGCCCTTTGAAAGCCTTGAACTCGATCAGGTCATAGGCAATCCAGAAGACAGATGTCTTCTGGATTGCCTATGATCAGGTTGAGCTGCATCCCTCGCTATTTAGCTTAGCTCTCAGCTGCAGGAGATGATTAGCACCCCCCTCCCCCCACACACACACACACACACTTACTTACTTACTATACATGTAATGAAATAAGGTAACCTTATTTTCTCATTCTAATAACTGCAGGTTAACCACCATCTGCAGCACAATCATGCTTTGTGAAACCTACTTCTGTTATTTGTTTCTAGATCATTACTGTCTGCAGATTCCGTTTTGACCTGTCTTTTTCCTCAAGACTTTGGTGACGTCACCCCAAATCCAGCCAATCACTATCAGCTAAACAACTTGGGGTAAGTTGGTAATATAAGTCCATTTCAATCGCGCGTGAGCAGAGTGCTTCCAGATCGACTCTACAAAACATCACAGTTTATCTCCAGGTATTCCAGTCACCTTAGACTAAAGAAATGTTTGAACCGCTCTCCTTTCATTTTTAACAGTGTAAAAGATGTGGCATTTCATAAACTCAATGTTGGTCATCCTTACATCTGGGTACAAAGGATATGTGGACTCGACTTTCCTCCCTTGGACTCAGAAACGCACGAGGTTTGTTTATTTTACCTCGACCAGGAGGCTATGTTTTCACTTGTTTTCGCTCTTCTTGTCTATAGATCAAATTTCGTATATAGCTGTAAGCATTCATTGCTGATTATTAAGGTTACAGAACACCTTTGAGTGTTAATTTTGCCTAAAAAATTTTTTATTGGTTTCCATGAAAGCATTAGACTAGTTCTACTATCTGACCAAGTTTGAACGAAAAATGTTGAAAACTCGCAGAGTTATTTAATAAAATACATTTCGCTGCAATAAGAAAAACATTGAAAATGTAATATTCAAATTCAATTTTCTCCCGAAGAATTTTACGGTAATTACTGATTTTCAAACGAGTTGTTCTCCTGCGGGTTTTGACCAATTTTTCTCAAATTTTCACAGGACATAGCTACAGACGTCAGTTTCAAAATTGTGTTCGGCCTTTTTTTAATTTTGGATATTTTAATAATAAAGAGCAATTCACTCAAATAATTCATAAATATATTGCAGTCGTCAAAGAAATCGCCATATCAGCGGAATGACGAAATAAACAAAAATTTCCGAACACAATTTTTTAGAACAACTATTTTACTGTATAAAAATGATATTTTCATAAATATAACTTAAAACCAGCAGGAGCACAACTCAAAAGCGTAACGGTACCGCGATTTAAGATTTTCCTGAATAATTCTTATATTATTTTATTGTTTGTTAATTTTACAACTTTACCATATTTTGCATACACTGGCGAACATTTGGTGAAAATTTTATTCAAATCGGACTGATATTGAGCGCGCAGTAGCGATTTTCCACAAAACGCCAAAAGGGGTGTCCTGTAACCTTAACACCCGCGCGCGTGTAAGCATTTGACCACATCTCTTCTGTTTTGTTAGACTCAGCCTGTACAACCATCGGTCAGTGCTTCGCACATGGAACGCACAGTCCAAGCAATCAAAACGAGGGTCTTAACTAGAATCTCATTACAAAGTCAGTTGCATTCCCTAGGTAAGGAAGTTCATGGTTTACCGTTAATGGCCTGGGGTCATTTTGTCTGGGGTAAGCAAGGTTACAGGAAGTGACGATGGAAGGTTTCTTCTATTTAGAATCTCTAAACATACAACTCAGTCAAGAAGGACGACGTTTATTTCCTGTTAAGACTCTGAGCAAACTAGAATCATGGACACCGTTAACCACCTCGGATTTTTCAGTAAATATTTCTCATTCACTTTTATCGTTAGAAGTGTTAAACATCTTATTTACTGCATATTGCTTTGGTCCACTCATCTTACATGAATGTAATTTTTCAGGAATTATCGTTTGTCGATCATTCTACGCAAGTTGAATGTATAACGGAAAATGATCTTCTGTACGTAGCAACATTTTCAAAAGACAAAGGTATAGATGATTCGACTTCATTTAAACTCCACAAGTTACAGTACTTAAATTTTGTTGTAAGTCTTGATTGTTGTATTTCAGTGAAACTAAAGGCCGCTGTCATTGTGCTGTCTGATTATCCCGTGAGGCCACCGTTGTTTACTTTGGCAGTTTCAAGTAATGGTTCCTACATCAAGAATGACTACATTAGGGTTCGTATGTTTGTATATAACTTCCCCCAATGTATGCAACAGTGGTTATATAGGTCTGCAAATCAACAAGTTGTAACAAACTTGATGACAACAAGCTTGTTACAACTTGTCAACAAACTTGCCACAAGCTTGTTTAGTCAACTATAGCTGTCAACAAGATGTGTGGACCAAAAAGTGATGGCCATTAGTGGACCCGTAGTAAGAACACATTTTGAACTGATACAGTATATAGATTTATCCAGTATAAATAAAGTTAATTTAGTTTAGGTTTCCTCCTATAGTAATGACTGGACCTCGATTAAAATTTAACCCGCTGTTTTAGCTTGTGTATCTTTGCACGTCTGTTTATTTCAAAACTTCAGAGAACAAAATGTTTCCAAATTTGTAAACAATTAAGCTGTTGGGAAGTTGCTTTGAATTTTAGGTTAACCTAGGGTTAGCTAATCGACATTCGAACAACCGGTCCTGGATCAATTAAGGACGACCCTTACTGGACGTGTTGGGAGAACAGTTTAGATGTGATAAAGAGTGGAAATACAGTAGCCAGTTAAGTTTAGGTTTTCTCCTTAGGATCCATAGGGATAGCTCTTATACTTGACCTCTTGGAAGAACAGTTTGGAACTGGTAGAGCTATCCAGTATAACTTGAGACTGATTATTTGTAGGCCTTGGAAACAGAGGTGAATGTTTTCTATGAAGAACTGTTTACAGGAGATTGCGAGGACAATATACTATCCAATCAATTGAGAAGACTCCAGGTTTGGATAATTTCGTTTTACAGCCTGAATTGTCGAGATTGTCATGGAAATTTCAGCTATAATTATGTTTCAACAATGTCCATTTGTTTTAGATGTGTTTTGATGTCTACAATGATACAAAGGCCGCAGACAAACACGACTTGCCAAATCATGAATTTTTGATTTTGCGAACTAAACGGTAATACAAAGAATAATTTTCAACAATTTTTAACCAAATAAACAGATGTTGCGTTACACAATATTCAGGATCATTTTCAAAGTGTGTATAATTCTAAAACGTAAAATAGACAGTTCTGAAATTGAAATTTGCTACCTTTAGAATTTTTACAAAATCTCCCCAAAGTATAGAGGAAATGGCATTTTTAGAGACTTCATAATTTCCCAAGGGAGGATCCCTGCACTTACGTAAAATGTGGTCACAAATTTCGACCACCACTGGTGAAAATGAGCACTTTTAAATTTTCTTAAATGGAATGCACATTCTCTGAAGTGCACACTATTGAAAATGTCGCAAAATAGGCCCTACACACGTAAAAATGCACAAGTTGTTACGGATCTGCAAACAAGTTGTTACAAATCTGTTCACAAGCTGTTGACAAGTTGTGTTCGCACTGCTTGTTCCTATTTGTTGTAACAAGCTTGGAACAGGCTGTTACCAACTTGTGACAAGCTTGATGGCATTATCAGACTTGTTGCAAGGTTGTTCTAACAAGTCTGATACAGTCATGATCTAACAAATATATTATACAAGGTTGTAACAATATTGTTCATCATGACTGTATTGGACTTGTTGGAACAACCTTGCAACAAGTCTGATAATATCAACAAGATTGTTACAAGATGTTAACAGCTTGTTCCAAACTTGTTGACAACTTGGGATAAGTAGTGCGAACACAACTTGTCGGCAGACTTGCTACAAGATGTACGATTTTTACGCGTGTAGTACTGTGACTTTAGAAGAACATTTTTTTGCCCGTCCCTAGTAGTGATTAGCCTGTTTGAGTAATGTTTCGTCAATCCAAATTCCATGTCATTTGGAAACATGTTTTTAATTTTTCTTCAAGGGGTCGAGACAGATCCTTGGCATTACATTTTGATCAAAATCATGGCTGTTTTACTCATCGATGTAAAGAAATAAACTCTTCATGATCAAGAACATCATAGTCATGGCAGAGTCCTCTGAAAAAACACGAGTGCGGGACAGATAGTTTTGGTCGGTACAAAGAAACTCTGACTTGTTCACAGCTAAAGAATATATCTAGACTCATATGACAATCTTTTAAGAAATTAAAGAAACTTTTTATTTAATTATGGTTTTAAATATTTTTACCATTTACAGACATTCCAACCACTGGAGGTAAAATTTAGGGAGACTCTGTTCAGTGAATTGAAATCTAGTTCTTCTGGGCAAAAATAATAAAAATTAAGTCTTCTGAAATGGCGTTTCCTGCATTTTGGGACTATGTTATTATAAGTGATCCTATAAATTGCCATAAAGCAACTTCAAAAATGGTCAAGACAGACTATTATGTCGCTAAAAACAGTATATTTATAATTTTTTATGATATTTCCTGAATATTCTGAAAAATCGGGAGAATTTGATAAAAATCTGGAGACCGGGAGATTGCATGAATTTTCGGGAGACTCCCGGTAAAATAGGGAGAGTTGGAATGTCTGCATTTATTTTAATTAAGAGGAAAATCTTCAGTACTAATATATTCAAATTTTTTTGAATTTTTGATACATTTCGGCAAACAGACTTAAAAATGACGTTTAGTGCTTTATCTGTAAAATGATGCTAAAATGAAGAAACTTTAGATGGTATACGCCAAAGACAAAATGAAGTTCAGTAACGTTTGCATATATTGCTGTACGAATATGGCGGCGTCAATTTTACAGCATCAATGATAATCGGTATTCAAATTGACAATATTTCACTATTATTTTGTGTTTCTCAACTGCCAGATATACATTTAAAAAGGTTGCTAAATGTGTAAACTACAAAATAAAGCTAACACAAAGTTAGGTTTTAAATATTTTTACCATTTTTGCTAACTTTTTCACACCCCCATCACAAATAAAATTTTCCTTCTCCCCCCCCCCTGTCCTTTGAGTCTGCATGACTACATGTGTGTCAGTGGCATTGTTTAGGCGAAGTACTTCATAGAAAGCGTGGTCGAATGCTGGCGTCGTTTGAAATTTATACATGTCAGCAAACTACAAAAGGCTTCAATATAATAGTGAAACCAAGTGCAAAAAGAAGGAAATTTATCACGATCTGGATTGCTAAGGAAACTAAGTATTATCATGAGTGCACAGGATGAAAAAAACACAAACAAAGATGGCGAAATAACACCAGAAGCGGTAAGGAATGTCCGCCATTTTAACAATATAATCAATATTAAAATGGCATAGTCATGCTGTCATACATAGTAAAATGGAAATTTCTACAGCTATATGCATATTGTTCGAAGCAGGTTTGAACTTGTAGCTTAGGACATACAAATCGAGTCTAGCTTCTTGCAGAAATATAGCTTTTTAGCAATAGATTCATTTCATCTTTTACATATAGTACCAACGTACTTATTTGATAAAAAAGGACATTTTACCGTACCCAAGTAATCACTACTGAATACGTATGTCCCCCAAAACACATAAATGAATGGAAAACTTGCCATTAGAATACATGCCATCGAAAAAATTGAGTTACTCTGGGTGCTGTAAACTGTAAAGTTCTCGATAAAAATTGATCATATTGATTGTTCTCAGACAACTGATGACCAGTTGATAGTCACAAAAAAAACCTGGGCCAATTTCATCAATTACCATTGACGTTTGACCGTGGTGTTGGTAAACAGTAGAGCTGCGTGATTTCAGAAATTTTATCTTGGTTCGGTGTCAGTGTTTTCGAAACAAGAACAATTCAAAGCATTTGCTCAATAAATTGTAGTATAACTTCAAAATAGACAACTTTTCACTTTTAAAATGAAGCAGAAATATCTCCATTGATTATGGGCTAGACTAGGGAAATAAATGCATTCTAAAATAAAATTATCAAAAAGAACTGTCTTTGTTTTCGCCCAGCATGGAAATAAAGAAATATTTCTGTGGCAAACTGCACATGGGCAGTCCTTGCAATTTTGATAAATTGGGTATGCAACTACCAGGGCTTGAGTTTTATCGCGGCAATTGCCGTAGAGGGAGAACAAAATGCTGTGGATCATTGCAGTAACGACTGCAATTTTTTGCCGTATAGTGCAATTTTTATACAATTCACTGTGCATTACTACTTTGATACTTGAATTCAGATGTTGATCAAATCGTATGTAAATCACTATTTTAGTCTCAGTTTTCTTCGGAAAAAAACCCCCACTAAAGAAACATGTAGACATGTTTCTAGCTTGTCAAAAATCCAAAGTAACAATAAAATTAAAGCTTTATTACTGTACAGTAATTTGAAAAATGCTGTGGAAACTGCCAAAATTGCCGTAGACAGCTGTTACGTTGTACGGCAATTTTTAACGCCATTGCCATTGATTGATTTCAGGGAAATTTGAGGCCTGGCAACTACATTCCTGCGCCTTTTTCTGCTGAAATGTCAAAAATATTTTCAGCATAATTTCTTGTGTCGATTTTGTGACGTTAAGAATGTGGTCACATTGTCTTGACAGCCAATTGACAGTTGGTCCATCAGGATTGTTCATCTTGTGATTTATAAGACTAGATAATCTATCTCTAGTATATTTGTAGAGCCATTAGCATCACCTGAGAAACACTATCAAACCATAGACGTAAATAGTATTAGTTGCAGTTGAATACACAGCAGTTTAATTCATGATATTAATAGGAGGTTGATGATACTGGAAATGACGATAGTGAAAATCAAGAAGCCAATGTGGTTCAAGATGGTGATGGCAGTCCACTTCCTGAGAACAGAGAAGGCGAGATTGATGATGATGAAGAATTTGAAGATGCCAAAGAAGGGCATGACGATGATGTGAATAATGTGGACCCAGATAACATGGAGGAGGACAAGAATGATGTTCCTCAAGAGTCTAATGGTGTTAGTGGTGGTGATAACCTCAATGAACAGGATAAGCATGTTGACGTTGAGGATGGTGAGACAGCTGATGGTGGTGTAGGGGCAGCAGATAAAGAGCACGGTGTGGGAGATGAGGTGGAAGATCATAAAGAGGAAGAGATAGGGGACGAAGATGGTCAAAGTGAAGATGATCAAAGTGAAGATGATGAAAGTGAAGGTGAAGATACAGATGAAGGGGAGACGGGTGAAGATGACGAGGTGGATGAGGATGACGAAGGCGGTGAAGAATTAGAGGAAGGGGAGATTGTAGATGATGGTGACGAAGTTGAAGAGCCAGGTAAGGGTGAAGAGGAGGTAGGGGATGATGGAGATGATGATGAGGAGGCGGGGGAAGAACGTGAAGAGGGTGAGATAGTAGATGATGACGTTGGTGAAGATGTGGATAAGGGTGAAGGGGATGCGGGTGAATTAGAGGAGGGTGAGATTGTGGACGACGGTGATGACGAAGATGTTGTTGTCGAGGAGGAGGAAGATGTCGATGAAGAAGGAAAAGTTGTGAAAAAGGAGAAACAGGATGAGAAGGATGATTGGCAAGAAAATAAAGAAGACAAAAAGGTGAGTTTGAGGCCCTTGTCTGGAAATTAAGGATTGCCCACATGGAGAAGGAACCTACTTTGACAACATGGGCAATCAGTTGAATGCTGTTTAACTTTCATGGGTGTTTGCAAGAACCAAAATGGATTGAGAACATATATTGGAAGGCATGTGCAACATATATGTTCATGTATACAACATATATGTACAACATACACGCAAGCTTAGTCACAGGTGCATCTTTTGCACTACACTCAACAATGACATGAAACATTGAATACATATGTAAGAAAAATGGTTTTAATATAACAGGCATCAGTGACGAAAGTTAGCTGCACATTTTTTGTGAAATATTTTGTGAATTTTTCTGTAAATGTAGAAAGAACCTGAAGAAAGGAATGTGTCAAGTATGCGATTCTGGTCGCATGATAATCGTTGGATGGATGGTTATGAAGAAGATAGGTAATAAGTTGCATCATTGTACATATACCAAAAGCACTGTCTATAGTATTCTTCAACCCTGAGTATTATTCTTGTTATATTACACAGAAATAATGCAAGAAATCGCAAACTTTGGGATAAGTTCGACACAAAATGGATGCATGATCGGTATGTGGAAGCCGACCAAGCTCCCAAGACAAAAGAAGAGCTGCAGGTACACACACCATTGTATGATAAGTAGTTTGTGTCTGATTTACATGAATCAAAAGGGCCCTCTGAAAGTAATGTCACCTCCAGGAGGAACAGCATGCCTGCAAATTGTTTTTATGTGCATTGTGGTAGCCAAGAAATGTTTGAGTTTTCAGCCATTAACTCTAGGTTTAGATAACTATAGTTCCACATAATTATAATTGCAGTTGGCCTGTAACCTATTTCAACTATAAAGTTTTGCAGTTTTGAAATGCACCTTTTGAGTTAGCTCCTCAGACTATCAATTGGACATGGCGTCTCTCGATGTTTCCTTCAGCCATGAGGAAGAAGCTTTGCTCGAAACATGGAGCACGGGCGCTTGTTTTCGAAAATATCGAGCCGACAACTCGTATTTAATTCGTATTTCATCTTTAACTCGTGTTTCATGTTTTTTGATATCTTGCCAGGAATCAGCTCAATTTATTGAATCACTTAAGAACAGAGGTAGAGGGCGAGGAAGAGGAAGACGTACTTTGGAAGATTTTGTGAAAGAAGACAACCGCGGACGGTTTGGAAGGTGAGCTGTTTTCATGAGTTTAGTTTAGTTAAACAATAGACCTTAGACCATACAATTTTTAATATAGAGGACTTCTGCAATTCACTGTGCATTGTGGGATACTCTTGGGTCAATACACGACCACAAATTGCACAGAAAAATGGTCATGTCGCTGAGCATTCAATGTATGATATTGTGGGCTCAGTCAAGAATTTTCCCGCGCATTTTGGTTTACTTTATTTCGACTTATTTGTGGCGAAATAAGGTTCAAATGGTGACTTTAAATAGTTCTTAATTATGCTTGAGTCACCTACAGTAATATTTTTCTTGGACCTTTAATCTTATCTTAATCTCGAAATTCTACCGGTGGATCGAAACTTTGCCGACTATATCTTGAAATACCTTAGCAGTTTTCCTCATTAATGGGCTGACTGAGTGCAGAAGTTCTACCAATGATCTACCTCCTCTTACCTGAATGTTTCCGAATTCTTTCAGAAGGCGGAATGAAGGAGACAAGACTGATGACAGGGAAGTACGCAACGACAGAAACAGGAATGCTTCTCGACGAGATTACGATAGTTTTAAAGATAGCGCGCAGAAACATCGGGGCGATAATGAAGCCGAAAACGAGAACAAGGAAAACTGGAATGAGAGACAAGATGGACGAATCCAGAGTCGAGAGAGCAGGCAAGAGGGATCCCAGCGTGATGCAAGGAGTGATGAGGGTGGTTATAAGGGTAGAAGGGGACGTGATGATGGTAGACGGAAGGAAGATGGTGGGAGAAGTAAGGATGACAAAAGAGGATTCGAGCGTGACAATAGGGGACCCAATAGGGATAGACAACGTGAGGAGAAAAACAAGGTGATAATGCACTTACTTATTTGTTTGTTTATTTGTTATTAATTATACTTGCAAGGTAAATAGAGTAACACCAATACGGGATAAGGTTCTTTAGAAAGCCATGTTAGACTTTTAAGAAAGGATCTACTGGAAAGTCCTAGAAAATCGCACTAGAAATCACAGCAACTTCTAAATGACAAAATACGACTTAATGTTTTTCATTTTTTCAGCAAGACGATAGGTAACAAGGAATATGACCGGGATAATAGAGGACGAAACAGAGATAAACAAGGCGATGGTGAAGGGTTCAATCGTGGCACTAGGGGACAAGATAGGGACAGACAACGGCAAGACAGAAGGGATGAAGGGGGTAACAAAGAATATGACCGGGATAATAGAGGACGAAACAGTGATAGACAAGGCGATGGTGAAGGGTTCAATCGTGGCACTAGGGGACAAGATAGGGACAGACAACGTGAAGACAGGAGGGATGAAGGGGGTGACAAGGGATATGACCGGGAGAATAGAAGACGCAACAGAGATAGACAAGGCGATGGTGAAGGATTCAATCGTGACACTAGGGGACAGAACAGGGACAAACAACGCGAAGACATGAGGGATGAAGAGGGGGAGAAGGGATATGACCGGGAGAATAGAAGACGCAACAGAGATAGACAAGGCGATGGTGAAGGATTCAATCGTGACACTAGGGGACAGAACAGGGACAAACAACGCGAAGACATGAGGGATGAAGAGGGGGAGAAGGGATATAACAGGGATACAAGAGGACGTGATACAAGGGGACAAAATAGGGACAGGCGGGGGTTTGGAAATCGGGATGACGTAAGACGCGAAGAACGAGCTGGCAATGACAGACGAGACGAGAGACAGGGGAGAGAAAATGACACTAGGGGGAGAAAGAGAGGAGGAGGCTTTGGAAATCCTGGGGACAAGAAACGCGAAGACACTGAACAAAACTGGGACGAGGGAAAGGATGACAGGAAGACCGAAGGTGGAGATGAAAGAAAAAGACAAAATGAAAGAACTGAAAAACAAACAGATGGAGATCAAAGACCTCGTGATAGCTTTGAAGGGGAACGCGAAGTGAAGCCGGAAAGATCTCAGCGTCGCGATGACGAAGATCGGCCGAGAAGAAACGAGACGCCACCGAAAGAACGACGCCAGGAATCCGAACGCGAAGACCGAAGAGACCGCAGAAAGGTTTGTGGATTATTGTATCTAGTATCTGTTAAGGCTTATTTTAATTTATCTGTGGTGTCCATCCCTCACAATACTCGTAAACGTAACTCTGTCTCAAGGGACGATCGCTTTAATGATCCAGAGTTACACTACAGGATGAAACCGGAGTAAAAAAACAGCCATGTTTGGTAGAGTCGAACTGGAAGCACTCTTTTCACATATGACCGAATAGAAATCAGACAACTGAATATTGCCTCCGTGTTATCAAGTACTCTGACTGACTCTATTATGAGCATATGATTTCAAGCGACATATTTTTTATCACATCCGCAAAAATAGGTTGCCAGTTTGTACCCCCTGGCTAAAAGCCTGTCGCCATCTGCTGCACGATAGTGCTTAAGTGAAACTCCCGTACTGTCATTTTCAATTTTTCACAGCCTCGTTCTCCGAAGACTCGCGAAGACGAGGAGCAGGATGGTGAACGAGGAAGAGACGAGAGAAATGATCGCAGGGGACGTAGAAGAACTGCCAGTGAGAAAAGTGATAATGAAGTCGAGAAACCGGCAGAGGAAAAGTCGCCGAAGGAAGAAGAAAAAACAGAAAATAGAAGGTAACTATGCTATGGACAATACTATGCTATTCACTATTTAATATTATAATTTCAGTATTGAAAAATGGCCTTTGAATATTCTGATTGGCTCCCTCAGCAGTAACCCTGAGGTAATAGTTACTGCTGAGACTACTCTGAGCAGTAACTATTGCTTTTCAAAAAAAAACATGGCTGAGATTCAGACGGAAGCAAATTATTTATGCAAATTATATTCATAAAATAAACACGTGTGTTTGTTGTATTTATAAATAAAACTTTTTCAATACTGAAATTATACTAAAACAATTAGTCGCCTCAGGCTCGGTGATTACAATTAGCCTATCTTCACTTTACCTTCGGCTTAGTGAATATGGACTTGTAATCACCTCGTCTTCGGCGACTAATTGTTAATTGGTCATTGTGGTGGTCGAAGACTGGAGAGTACTCAGGGTTGAGACTGGAGAGTACTCGGGGAAAACCTGCGGTATTTGGTAAAGACTGAAAGCAATCTTCTCACTTGCGATATTATTTACCAGAAATAGATATTGAGTGAATTCCGTATGTACTAAGTACACTCTTTCCTGAAGGTACAGTAACATGTGCAAGCAATAACAATTTCATTGCTGATCTAAAGAGCAATTACCAGATTGGAATGTAATGTGTATTCATATCTCATGTGGACGTATTCCACAGTAAACAGCCCTGGTTTGTTCTTGAACAACCTGGAAAAGATATCTAGAAAGTGGTGGTCCAGTGTAGATAGTATTCTCTGTAAGCTGCCGTAGTTTGTATCTGAACTACCTGAAAACAATATCTCAAACTTGGTAGTCCAGTGTTTGTAGTATTCTACAATAAACTGCCGTGGTGTAAACGCAGTTAAGAAAGTAATATCACAATGGACCATTTGCATTATTATAGACTAAATTTTGATCTAGACAAAAATTTTATCACAGCTTGAAAGAGCATCACAAAATTAGTAATATTCTTAAGTTTCGTTGCGAAATGTTGTAAAATGCGGATAATATAGCCTTGCGAAATTTGCAATTTTCAGTCATTTTGTATTACAAACGGGAAATTGATGCCCCAACACCCGACTGGGCTGTCAATTTCCCGTGCGTAATACAAAATGACTGAAAAACGGCAAACTTCGCATGGCTATATTATCCGCATTTTACAACATTTCGCAACGAAACTTCGGAATATTACTAATTTTGTGATGCTCTTTCAAGCTGTGATGAAATTTTTGTCTAGATCAAAATTTAGTCTATAATGCAAATGGTCCATTGTATAGGCTAGGTATGTAATTAGGTAAGCGTGATACTTGATGTAAAGCGCATATGATCATATCCGCATGTAAGTTTGCGCTATAGAAATGTTAATCTTAATCTGTTTATATTGATAGGAATACGGAAGTCGTTTCGGAAGTCCGAAGTGCAAAGAAATGGAGTGAAATGCGGAACAAAGGCATAGGTCGTGGAAAGCCACTTACTAAACCAAAGAAAAACGCGGCCGACTTTGCGCGGGAAGCGGAACTGGAGAGACGGAAAAGTGTAGAGCTTACGGCTGAAGAAATGCCCGCTGTGGAATCTGGGACATTTACTAGTACGTACCAGGATTTTGGGCAGCCTCGTTATAAACCATTCAACATTTAGTTCTTAACTGGACTCTGCACATAGCAATATTAGAAATATTGTGTATTATTTCTATGACTCTGCACCTCAGGTTCAATGGACCATTCTCCAATTAACCAAAATTTTGATCTCAACAAGTCTAGACAAAATTCCATCATAGCATGAAAGAGCATCACAAAATTAGTAATATTCCAAAGTTTCGTTGCGAAATGTTGTAAAATGCGGATAATATAGCCTTGCGAAGTTTGTAATTTTCAGTCATTTTGTATTACGCACAGAAGTGGTAACCATTTCGTGTTTGTAATCTAAAATGACTGAAAATTGCAAATTTCGCAATGCTCTATTATCCGCATTTTACAACATTTTGCAACGAAACTTTGGAATATTACTAATTTTGTGATGCTCTTTCAAGCTGTGATTAAATTTTTGTCTAGACTTGTTGAGTTCAAAATTTTGGTTAATTGGGGAATGATCCATTCGTGCCAGAGGGCCTATATTTATAGAGTAGCATTTTGTGCAGCTGCTCCTCGTTAGGTCTAAAAAATGTATAAAATTTACAATGGACATTTCCACATACAAAAACTCTTCAACATTTTCTAGTTAGGCCTGTTTCAAAAGTCGCATTCTGCATGTGTGGAATTCAATTGTTGCAAGATTCTGAGTGATAAAAATTCTGTTTAACGTTTCCTAGATGCAAGTGGTGATGAGGGGAATGCAGGTGAAGTGTTCGAGAGTGAAAAACGTAAGTAAAGACCTCACAAACCCGCAGAATGTTTCCCGTAAATATTTAGTCTAAATTTTTAACTATATAACAGTAACCGCATAATGACACCTGGTATTTTTAACTGCAGTGCCTGAGCCAGTTTCCAGTGGTAATAAGCGTTACTCCGCTCAACGTCAGAAACCTGTAATGACAACAGCTGTTGAAACTCCGATGCAACCTGTCGCCATTCCAGAAACATCACAAAGAGAGCCACAGATCATTTATGTTACTCCTCAAGGTAAAACAATATGCTAAAACTGAACTAACACTTATATTCCCGAGGTCTAGTCAGATTGTCCTTTAATTTGTCGAGTATTACTACAGGAAGAAACCTAAACTGAACTAACTTAATTTATACTGGATAGCACTAGCAGCCCTAAACTGTTTTCCCTAGAGATCCAGTAATAATTGTAATTTAATTGTCCAGTGTTACTACAGGAAGAAACCTAAACTGAACTAACTATATTTACACTGGCTATAGCTGTATCAGTTCTAAAGTGTTCTCCCTTATGCTCCAAAGATTGTCTTTCAACTGTGGAGTGTTACTTTTCTTGAAATAAACTTAAACTAAAATAATTTTGTTAATATACTGAACAGCTCTGTCAATTAATAACTGTTTTGCCTAGAGGTTCAGTGAGGCCCATCCATCATTGATTCAGTGTTACTGAAGGGAGAAAAACTACCTGTAACTCTTTCTGTTCTAATATGTTCTTAAATTGATGTATTTATTGACTTTAAGGTTACCCTGCACCAATGTTCTATCCTCAACAGCCAACGTTACATACACAAGGTACGTATGTGTGTGTTTGACTGTTTCTTTGTTTGATAGTTTGATTGTTTATGTTTAAAAAGTCACGTTTTGCCGTATAAATATATGCGCGGAGAACGTTAGCTCGTCAAGAACAGTTTAGTCCTGTTTACACGAAGCAACGTGTAGTATAATAGACTTGCTCCAAGTCTCTCTTTCATTGTCATATAGTATCGATCCACTATAGTGTACATTACATGACGTAGCACGGAGAGGCGGAGCGAGAAAGAGACACTTGTCAACTTCGGAAAATCTCGGTTCAAAACTGAACCGAAAATGCAAGACTTGCTTTAATTGTTTTCTGTCAGTGTTTATATGTCTTGATCTAGCACGAGTTAGCAGTGTAAATAACATGAGTTCCGTTATAGTAAATAATATAGAAAGAAATTGAAGGAAAACAATTAAAGCAAGTCTTGCATTTTCGGTTCAGTTTTGAACCGAGATTTTCCGAAGTTGACAAGTCTCTCTTTCTCGCTCCGCCCCTCGGTACTACGTCATGTAATGTACACTATAGTGGATCGATACTATATGTCAATGAAAGAGAGACTTGGAGCAAGTCTACGTGTGGTAGTTCATAATTTATCGCTGTACAGTACCCGACTCCAATGATTATTGCCGCGTACTTGAGCTGGTAAAAATTTAATACTCAAGGTGTACTTAATCTTTAAGATAAATATCAGTTTTCTGAAAGTCATTAATTCAGGAACCTGAATATACGGGTTCAAACAAGAAGGAACGCGAATGCATATATCATCTCATTTAGTCAAATCATGATTTATGCTAAGATTTACAACTACCGATTTGCTGGACATGTGATACTAGCAAAATGTTTCGCGAGTTCTGCGTATCTACATGGTGCTTGGCTGAATATAAAGATGCTTTCTTGTTTGCCTTTACTGTACTTTACGTTTTCTGTTGTAGAAATAAACCCAGCAATGTTACGCCCGATCATGCTTCAGAATGGGCACTTCGCTATGGCACCTCCGCCAAATACCCCTACCGGCGAATACGTACCAAACATGCCTACAATGCCAACCGGACAATATGACCCCTCTCAAAATTTCGCTGATCCTAATACTGGCATGGTTTTCACACCTCCACAGTAAGTACATCTACACCAAACTAACTTTGTTTATATTGGATAGCTCTGTATAGTTCTCCATGGAGGTACAGCAAGGCCATTCCTTATCCATCCAGTATCATTACAGGAGGAAATCGAAACTAAACTTATTTATACTGGACAGCTCTATCAGTTTTGAACAGTTTTCCCTAGAGCTCCAGATATGGTCATCTCTTGTTGATCAAGTGTAGTAACTACAAGGGGAAACCTATACTAGTCTAACTTTATTTATACTGGATAACCCTATCAGTTCTAAACTGTTCTCCCTAGAGGTCCAGTAAGGATCATCTCTTATTGACCCAGTATTACGACAGGAGGAAACCTAAAGTAAACTAACTTTATTAATACTGGATAGCTCTATCAGTTCTAAACTGTTCTCCCTACAGGTCCAGTAAGGATCATCTCTTATTGACCCAGTGTTACTACAGGAGGAAACCTAAAGTAAACTAACTTTATTTATACTGGATAGCTCTATCAGTTCTGAATTATTCTCCATAGAAGTCCAGATAGGTTTATCCTTATTGACCCAGTGTTACTACAGGAGGAAACCTCAACTAAACTAACTTTATTTATACTGGATAGCTCTATCAGTTCGAAACGGTTCTTCCTAGAGATCCAGTAATTAAGAGTCATCTCTTATTGATCCAGTGTTACTACAGGAGGAAACCTAAACTAAACTAACTTTATTTATACTGGATAGCTCTATCAGTTCTGAATTGTTCTCCCTAGAGGTCCAGATAGGTTCATCCTTATTGGTCCTGTATCATTACAGGGAGAAAATGGAATAACTGGGGGAAACCTACGGTTACAATGGGATAACTGTATATTGCAGTAATGGAACCCCGGGCACAGAGATGAAATGTACATAAACTAAGACACTAACTTTTTGTTTTTCTAATGTAGCTTTCAAATGATGCCGAATATGCCGTTCATTCCACAACAGGTAATACTGAGTGATCCTTCGAACTTTATTGATGTTACGATTTCACATATACTACTGTAGAGAATGATGATTTGTGTGGACGAACTTGCGCAAAGAAATCATAGTTCGTTTAATAGTTAACCAGGTTCCCCAGTTTACAGGGGCTTCGGTGGCGCAGGCGTCAGAGCAAGCGCCTTTCGCCTCTGAGTTCGTGGGTTTGATTCTCGCTGTAGACTCATGTGAAAAGAGTCTGTCAACGCTCTGCCGAAAGTCGTGAGTTGTCTCCGGGTGCTCCGGTTTCCTCGCACAAGAAAAGTTGACAGGGTGGGTTAGGATAAACACAGTCAAGAAAGTAATATCACAGTTGTTGTAAAGATAAGGTAGTCTAGGCTAAGTATGTAATTAGATGAGCGTATAATACTTGATGTAAAGCGCATTTGATCATATCCACAGTCGTAGTTCGTCTGTTTTATGGGTACATATAATTACCATTTGCTATCCTCTCTGAGGGGGGGGGGGGAGTTGTTGGAAAAAAGTCAGGAGTTTGAAGCAAGAAAAGTGACCCTGAATGAGGAGTTAAAGGAAGAAAAATAAAATTACAATTTGTAGAAGTAGGATTCTCAAAAAGTTTTAAATTTTTTCCCAACTGTACAGTACAAAAAAAAATCATGATTACTAGATTGCATTGGTATCAGAGGAACTAGACTCAGTTCCGAAATATCACATACTCGAACCGACCTGACCGCGTAGCTCAGTTGGCAGAGTATTGGCGTAGCTCAGTTGCCAGAGCAAATATGCCTGGCCACAGTTCCCACCGTGGCCAGTGTGTGGCCCGGTGTGGATATACACTCAGAGTAACATCACAAACATTGTACAATTTTTGTTTAAGTAAATGGTTTTGTGTCTCTACACCTAAACAAGCAAATACGGTACCGAATAATAAAATATATGTGTTTTTGTTTCAGGTCTATCAGCCTGACGTGGCACCCCCGGCGGGATACTACCAGCAAAATATGCAAGTTCCACCACCGCGGCAAGGCAGTCCAGGTCCACCTATGCAGACCATGCAACCTGTTCGACAGGTTTTAGTACAACCAGCACAACCTGCTCAGACGAGTTCTGCCCGAAAGCGAACTGCAGCTATCCCTATAAAATCACCGCAAACCGAGGTATGGTTTGTTATAAAATGCTGTATAATTTCCTCTTGACACAAAGAAAATTCCCCCACCTTATAGCTTCAGCCGTTTCCTTATAGTAAACGCTTTTCCCGTATTTATTTTGGTACATTTTTCACGCGTATACTCGCGCTTGACGTTGCTGTTTTCTGTAGGTTAGTAAGACCAATACCATTGAAATGAATATAACTGGAACCTCCAACCGCAAATTTGAAGTCAAACTTGAAGGCCAGTCCCAGTCTTTTCACGTATGCGAAGAGCGCGGTCAATCCGTTAACATGAATATGTAACGTATTCTTGAAACACGGCTTAAAATTTACTGTCGTTCCAATTGAAGTGTTGCTGAAATATTGATTCAATACATTACCTCGGGCTGACCAATTCATTTGATCAAGTTCCTCGAGATATTCATACACTTCCTGTGAAAGAGCCAATTCCAAGTATTTGATCATTTCTGGTCACTTCCTTTCTATTTATGATTGGTTAGTTGCACAAACAACAAAGGTGATTGGTGCATTCAAACTATTCAACAGGAAGTTTACAATTATACTAGGAAGTGTATGAATATCTCGAGGAACTTGATGAAATGAATTGGTCAGCCCAAGGTAATGTATTGAATCAATATTTCAGCAACACTTCAATTGGAACGACAGTAAAAAAAAATTTAAAAAAAAACATTTAAAAAAAAACAACTTCGAAGCTTTCTATTAATGCATTTATTCAGGTAAAATTTGCTAGTAGACTCTTTACTTTTAGATTTTTCTTGTTTGTTGAAAGAGCATGCTCGCTCCTTGAGCTGATCTCGCGAGAGAATCACGAGGCATAATCACGCGAGTCTTGACCCCCCAGACAAGCGTAACAGGGTAGTTTTTCTGTAGGTAGCGTCCTATGCAGTCTAGATCTTCTATTATCTTAAATTTGAAGAACACTTTGATGTCTAATTGATAATCTTTTCTTTTCGTTTTAGACCGTTTAGGCAAGCAACTGAAGTTTTTTAAGGAGAAACCTCACGTTTTGTCAAGTGTGTCTTTTCGGATTCGGTTTCTACCTGAGTACCAAAAACGAACGGTAAAAAAACCTGGGGCCGGTTGCTCAAAAATGTAGTTAAAGTTAACTACAGTTAGTAACCAATCGAAATCGCGTATTTTAGTGTTAACACCTACTTAACTACAAAATTATAGTAAAAAATTAAGTAGTTAGAAGTGAATTTTATACATGCAACTGGCCCCAGGAAAATTGCGTGTCTATATATTTTGGGACAATACGTACATAGTACATTTTATTAAAAGGGCACTTTTACCCCCCTTGCCGGCAAGGCTTGCCCCCGTTAGAAAAGGGCAGAGTGGGCGCTTGCCCTGCCCCACCCCTCTCTGGGGTCCCAGACTATGAAGTCCCTCGAGGAGGTTTATGCATTCTCACGATTCGTGCATGGTAATAATTTCTTGTAAAAGGGTTTTGTACATGGATATTCCGAGTGTGAATTTTATACATTTATTAACTATAGGCCCTCTGGCAGTGGCGCAACGGGGGAAGAGGGGGCTTAGGCATATTTGGTGTGGGGGCCCCTGTTGACTGTTGTCATTGTTTGACTGAGATATTATATTTATATTGAATATTTATACAATGTTCTGGAAAATTCCGTGCCTATAACAATAACAGTCTCCAACACATGTAACAACTAATAAGAATAATAAGTTCTTTGCATGGAGATAAAACATATAATAGTTTTGCCGTGGAAGCACCACGTAAATTTATTACTGCAAAGCTTTCGATTCGTAAGCCCGGATCTTCGTCACATTATTATAGCACTGATGAAGATCCGGGCGTACGGATCGAAAGCTTTGCAGTAATAAATTTACGTGGTGTTTCCACAAACAAAACTGTTATAATAAGAATAACTTTTGTTTTATTTGAGGTGGAATAAAAAAATCAGTTACCGTTGTCGATGGAGACTTTATTAATTAGTATTATTAATTTTGCATTTTCCCATTGATTCTTAACCTGCATTTTTTTACGTTTTCTAATTTTCTGGGCGATAGGCCATGGCTGATGGGGGCCCTGTAAATGTTGGGGTCCCTTAGTTTTTAACTAACCCTACCCAAAGAGCGTTACGTCACTGCCCTCTGGCAGAAATGCAACCTGCAGTCCAGCGATTCCGGTGCAGCTGCTTTTGGTAATAAATGTATAAAAATAGGTACGCGACCGCGTACATGTATCTGCGCATTAAAGGTCCAGACACGCTGGACGCGATTCGACAACGCGACGCGATTTTTCGATTTTCACTGACCGTTAAATTTAATCCAAGTTTATATTTTCCAAATATTTAGAAGCGCTATAACATTCTAAGTTACTTGGTCTACATATGTTTGTAACTGATTTGCTCTCATTGGCTGTTTTTCAAACTAATTATACTGAAAAATCGCGTCGCGTTGTCGAAGCGCGTCCGGTGTGTCTGAATCTTAAGGTCTGATTCCACGACGGCGAAATTCGTCGCGAGAGCTTGTGCCTGCAAAATACGGTGGTTGCACATGAGCGATTGTATTGAATTGTCCCACTTTGTCCGCTTTCGCAGTAAGTAGAAATGTTTCGCATTCATTGATGGTGCATTCTCGAAATGACATTTTTACAGCAATTGTGCGAAATTGTGCTAGTTGAAATTACATGCCTGCTTCAGATGTAATATTTACATTTAACTAGTGACTTCTAAATTAAGAGGACGAGAACCATTTATATCCCGAATCACGGCAACTGATAACAATCATACAAAAATGTTTCTTTTTATCTGGAGCTAAATATCTGCTATTCATACAGTTCATTACTTTTAAGAACAATTTAAAGAAAATAATTAATTAAGGCTGTAAAATGTGTGGATTTATTAAAGACGTCTGTACATGGAGTCATGAGCTAATAATAGTTTCTGACATTTAAAACAACAGGGCTACGTTTATCCTATGCTTTGTTTTCATAGTTTAGCCTAGTTTCAGAGGCCTCCATTAAATAACAGTCAAGATATATACGCAAATATAATTTGCGTGTCTATTTAAAATTTGTAATTGTTTCGTGAAGATTCAACCATAAAACAATTGCCGGAAATACAGGTCCTGTTTATAAAAACTCAGGGAAAACCCGTGCGGTATGAAATGCATGGCGTAAACATGTCAATCAAATATCTATAAATATGACGTTTTATAATTGCACAGTACATCGTGTACGTTCTTGTTGAACTTGTGTTGCTCCAAATCGAGTATGAAGTAAAATCAGGAGCATACTGTCACAGGCTAATTTTGTATTTTAATACCTCTGGAAATATCAAGGCTTTGGTACCCCTATCTATCACAAAACTGAGTAACAAATCCAAAACGAAGTATGAGGACTAATATTTTTATATATATCATTTCACAGATTAAAAGTATTATTCAAGAAATATGTCCATTTTGATCTTAACGTAATACAAAAATACTAAATAACATGCAAAATTCAGTGCCAAAGAGGGATTTATTTTGCGGTAGTTAAATATGTAAACATATGTTCTCAAACTGGCAGAGTTTAATACCAATTAAAGCTCGCAATGCTATATATTTGGTTTGATACGAAGATAAAATAGTAAATACTCATAATAATTTAATTACAATATGTCCATGACCTTACTCAAAAATTTAGATTATTAAATCACATAATGGAACAACTTGCAATTTGCTACGCTCACTCGTTAGCAATAGTTCTCTTAAACACTCGAAATAAATTACATATTTCCGCACAACCATGTATAAATATCCTCTATACATTCCAGTTTACCTTTAATTTGTCAAGTGGTAGGCACAATATTAGTCCTTTTGATTTGTTATTCCCTTTCCCCAACACGGGAGTGATAGGAGCTTGAAAAAATTGACAGTTGAATACTTGCGTGTAATTTGCTCGGAGCAATTTGCAATCAACATTGCAAGATTGATTGCAATGTTGCAATACTCATGGGAACAGAACATCCGGTTTGACTGTAAGAGTTATATCAAAAAGACTGCTATAGAAGAAGATTTTATCAAAATAAAATCAGGATAAAGTCTATTAATAGTTTAATACCACGATTACTAATGATTACTACTCTTGAAAGCTTTTTCACATGCAAGGCTAAAATCAGAGGGCTTTTGCCCGGCTCTTGAATCTGGGGACATCTGTGGTTATCTTATGATAATAATGAATTAGTAAAATGGTTATCCATTAAAGTGCTCATGTATCCCTTGTCTACATCGTAGTTTATTTCTATTGTCAGCTAGGAAGTAAACACGCGACAAAAAGTTCTCTTTATTAAATTGACTAGAGATACTTACTATGAAAAGATGCTGATTTTTATGGCAAATTCAATGTGTTCTCCGATTTTCTATCTACTCTGTGCACAAATTCCTATAGTAGGGTAAAGACTCGAGTTTTAGAGTATTAAACGGCGAATATCTCGGTTCAGTTTTTGAATGAAAAAGGAAAACTAGGGCTGTTGATACAGAATTTCATGCAGAATCGAAGGGTATTTTCGGAATTTCCATCTACCGTGCACACAACTATGTGCTCACTATACGAAAGTAAATTTGCGTGCCAGAGACTAAGTGTCGATTAAGGCATACAAATCACTGTGAAAAATGTCGATACGCGAAATGCTGTTATTTTGTCTTTTCGATCGGTTTATTTTTCTTTATATCAAATCAAAAGCTAAAATAAGTCATTATAATATGATTATTTATGATTTAAAAGCATCAAAAGTGTATTTATTGTGATTTTTGCTGCTGTAAACTAGCTTTATTTATATACATAACAATTTAGTATTTAGGCATGTGCGAGCGACAATTATCCAATCAGAATCCAATATTTTCATTTTCCCGCGAATACGTTTGTTTTGATTACATCATTCATGATAGATACTATGACATCATAATTGAGACCCAGGTCCTTGCGCGGAATTCAAGATGGCGTCGAGCAAATGTGCATTCCTCGATTTAGCC
>CACRXK020005467.1:0-27975 GCA_902702795.2 Paramuricea clavata
ACGGGCAAGCGTGGTGTAATTTATATTAAATAGGACGGGCAAGGATTCATTTGCATACGGGTTCAGTGCTATGAAAGCCATGTGAAAATGCGCCTTAAAATTCCCCTGAGCCAAACCTATCTCCGTTAATATGCGTTTTGAATCTTTCTAAGTTGGTCTATGACGAAAAAATTTTTTCGGTCAGCCAAAAATTTATTCGACTCCGAAATCCGGGCAACGGGCAAGCGTAGTGTAATTTATATTAATGGACGGGCAAGCGTAGTGTAATTTATAGTAATCGAGACGGGCAAGGAATCATTTGCATACGGCTCAGTGCTATGATAGCCATGTGAAAATGTGCTTTAAAATTCCCCTGAGCCAAACCTATTTCCGTTAATATGCGTTTTGAACCTTTCTGAGTCGGTCTATGACGAAACAATTTTTTTCGATCAGCCAAAAATTTTCTAAGTGACAAGCCTAGCTTTATTTGACTCCGAAATCCGGGCAACGGGCAAGCGTAGTGTAATTTATAGTAATCGAGACGGGCAAGGAATCATTTGCATACGGCTCAGTGCTATGATAGCCATGTGAAAATGTGCTTTAAAATTCCCCTGAGCCAAACCTATCTCCGTTAATATGCGTTTTGAATCTTTCTAAGTTGGTCTATGACGAAAAAATTTTTTCGGTCAGCCAAAAATTTATTCGACTCCGAAGTCCCGGCAACGGGGGTATTCTCCCCCAGAAAATATTTTGTATTTTTCCACCCCTAAAACTGAAATATGAGCATTTTCTGAAACAGATTTTTAAATATACTGGGTTACATTGTGCGTTGATAGACCGAATCTGATCAGTTAAGTGTACTTGCATGGTATGTTTATGTAAATACCGCAACTGGGTCACTCAGTGGGTAGAAAGCTTGTTACACTTAGTGGGCCCGACTCCCACGATCGCGAGACGCTACCATGGTTGGCGCCGAGCAGGGAAATTTTGAAAATTTTGAGTCTCTTGATCGTTAAATAGCATTTTCAGAGTCTTGTTTTTTGCTATTTGTGATTATAGAAATCAGAACTCTAGACATGGTATTCAAGTTCAAAAACTTTTATGACCCCCCCCCCCTTTCTCTGTGTTAAAACATTTTTAACCCCCTCCCCCCCTATTTATAAGGGTAAAACTTCGTTTGCCCCCCTCTCATTTCCCAACCCCCCCTCCCGATAAATAATGACCACTCCCTAAGGGAAATTTTGCCGAGTTACTTCAACCACTGTGCTTCAACCCACTATTGCGCAAATTACAGATAACGCACTAACGCACATTCTAAAACAGGGGAATGATGCTGAATGATACTAAATGATGGGGTATGATGCTGAAGGATACTGAATGATGTTGAACGATGGTGAATGATACTGAAGGATAGGGAATGATGCTGAATGATACTGAATGATAGGGTATGAAGCTGAAGGATACTAAATGATGCTGAATGATACTGAATGATGTTGAACGATGGTGAATGATACTGAAGGATGGGGAATGATGCTGAATGATACTGAATAATGCATAGTGATGCTAAATGATGTTCAGTGATCATGAATGATGGATAATGATCAGTAATGATATATAAAGAGGTATATGAAAGGTTATAAAATGTGTATTATGGTATTTATCCAGAGCTCGACCAGGATACAAGAACCTGGGTGTACGACTATCCGTGGACTATCCGTGGACTATCCGTGGACTATCCGACCACGGCTACCCTTGTTCAAAATGGTTCGTGTTCTTATGTGCCACAATTTTAAAGAACAGAAAGTATTTTCTGATGCTTATGAACCCAGTGCACAGGCGTATTCTGCCTCAAAAGATTTGGTATTTATCTGCACAGCAAAGGCTCATGTGTTTGTTTACTCGCTTTCAGAGGATGGTTTTCCATTACTCTATCAATTTCCTCTGATATCTACAGCGACTGATATGATTTTTAACGACACTGGAGATTTTATATTCACCAAAGAAATCACAAGAAAAGACAAGGCTAATCATTTTGCAGCTAGAGTTTATTTCAATTGGTCAAAGTGGCGGCAGGAGTTTGCAAACCATAAAAGAAAAGTTCTTCAACTTGGCTTTTCATTTACCCAAAGTTTTTCTTTGGAGCCAAATGCTTTGACTGCATTAGAAGTACAGTCGAGGTTCTCAGTTCGTAGTATTTCCTGTTGTCCTGTGAGTACAAATATAGGAGTTGCCACTGAAACAACAGTTTCTGTTTACAGACAATGTGTTGAGTGCCCTTTTGATTTTCAAAGGCAATACATTGTTGAACCTGGATTTTCCATATATAGACTTGTTCTGTGTGAACAATTTATTGCATTCACTTCGACTAGTGAAGTACGAGTGTTACAAGTAACAACGAATGGTGATATACCATCACTTCTGGAAGAGAGAAATGATAGGTAAGTTGGTTTGATGGCTTGCTCAAACATGGTATTTATCATGTGCCCAACCTGATTTAAAATCATTTGCATTTTTAGCACATGAAAAGTTAAATGTTTGAAACAGGCCTTAGGTTGATTGCAATATAACAAATTTATGCAACAATCAGAATAAGCAATTAGAATAATTAGAACATTGCATAGAATAATAATGTAGAATAATTATGTACATGTAGAATAATTAGAATGTTTTATATAGAATAATTAGTTCATGCATTGATGTATTCTAACCAGAAGACCCCACCAGCTTTGCTTAAATAAAGATTTATTATTACTATAATACACCCTTCCAGAAAGTATGTCACTTTGGCTATTGAGCCTCATTGTCATGATTGAGATGTTTGGATTTAACTAAATTGTCACATGTCGCTCTGTCACATGTCACTCTGTAGTCTCTGTCACATGTCGCTCTGTCACATGTCGCTCTGTAGTTAAATTGTCACATGTCGCTCTGTAGAAGCAGACCTGCCAACCTTAATAGCAACTGATATATAGGGAGAATTGTTATTTGTGGGAGAATTGGCTGTTTAGAGGGAGAAAACCCATCAAAGCCCTTTTCATTAGAGCAGCCAGGGCTCGTTCAAACTCCTAGCTACACTCACAGCACAAGAAGCCCCTTGACTAATGTTAAATTGGGCACTATCTTGGACTGAAAATACAATATGAAGACATGTTTTAACAAATAAATACTTCAATTTTGACTTTCTGAATGTTGTAGAATCTAAATTGAAGTCATTACAATAAATGGATGAAACGAAATGCTGCCGCACATAGATATTTCTCTATAAAATTCCATAAGATTGACAAGAAATCAGGATAATTGCTAGTTGCCAATACCGGGAGAAATTTTTCACTACCGGGAGATCACAGATCTGAGAGTTGGCAGGTCTGTAGAAGGGTGTATTAAAACATTGTATGTACCATAAAAATGCTTAATCAATGTTTCATTAAATGGGTAAGTACCTTTTATTTATTTTAGTGGAGAACCAGAGCAGCTTCTGTCCCAAGGAATCCCCTCACCCAGTGGTTGTCAAAGAGAGGTATTTGATGAGAACTATGTTGTGTGGTCTTTTGATCGCTATCAAGAAACGTCAGCAGACCAATCTGCTTTTTGGGAATCAATCTTGGGAAGCAAGGAGTGGAGTGAAGATGAGCAAGATTTAAAACCAACGGTGGTTGATCTTCCTTCTTTGAAAGAAGAGGTTCCATTTATAGATCATTCGCAAGATGCTTGTGAGATCTTGGGTCCAGTCAAAATGGTGCATGGTCATCCCATCAAAGTACAGACTGCAACAACGAATGTCCAAAGTGTTACCATGTTGTATCGATATTTTGATGTGATGAGAAATGGCGGTGATTCTGTTACAGAACTTCACTCTTTACAATTGCTACCTTTCTATACCAGTGGTAGGTTTCATGCGAGCCTTATTGAAGCACCCACCATAAATCAGCACTGACTGACTCTCTTATTCTTTCAATAATTTCTTAATTTTGTTTGCAGACATTCAATCATCTACAGCAAATTTTTTCTTATTTTTTTCCAGTTTTTGATGCAAATGAGAAGCCAACTCCTCAACTATCTGGAATGATATGTTTTGTGTCGACCTCCAAACAAGGTTTCATATACAATGTTTTTAGAAAAACAGAATTCCTTGCACATTGTACATATACATCTGAAACAACTACTGCCACCATTTGTAATAATCTGTTGTATTCAGTCACCAATCAAGCACTCGAAACATATGTTGTCCCTATATACGCTGCAGTTGCAAAACACATCAGAACAATGCGACCATCAGATGTTGAAGATACACTATATATAGACCAGGCTATGGTGCAAAGTAATGACAAGACAGAAGTGCACAGTGATGTTCTGTCAAATGCTGATGGCATTTCCACCCACAATGAAGAGTCTTCTCAAGAAAATAAATTTACTCATTTTGGGTTTCCAGTTTATGATTTAGAAATTTTGCAAAAGGTAACTAACCAAGAAATAGCAAGGATGTATTATCATGTCTTTGAGTGAATGAATATTTCTAGCATTCAGTTCTGCTAGCCAGCTACCTTGCAGGGAAGGAATGTAGGGATTTGAGATTTAAGTTTAATTTACATTTTGATCGCTTTAGTGATTGCATAGTCTGCTCCATGAGAACTTTGATGACTGAGGCTAAAGCCTGTTTTCCACAAGACGAATTGTTTGTGTGAATTAGTGCAACTTTTTCCTCTGTTGGTAAATCCATAGACAACCAAGAAGAGTTCTCTTGTTTGGAGTATGGTATAACTTGTTGATGCACGAATAAATTCATCTTGTAAAGAATGTGCTTTTAGTAGCTCCCATCAACACAGTTCAAATTAAGACACTACTGATGAATTTGCAGAACCCAGTTCTCTTCCTCATTACTATGGCACTAGTGACAAGCTGATTCTTACTAAGCTGTTCCTCCCATTTCATTTAGCCATGCCCTTCACCTTCCGTGGATCTTTATATGATTGGAGTTCATCAGTTCTCAGGCCTCTTCTCCATGCTAGCGTTTGGTTCAAGGATATTGCTGTTATCCCATACAACCACGAATCTATCTCCGAAAAGGCATAGGTAACTTTCACACATGACAGGTAATTTGCTATATGCTGTAAGTTGCAAATTCTCTGCCATAAATTGTGTACAATGAACTTTACTACTTATTGCACTTTTGCTCAAATGGCCTCGTTTTCATGTTTGCTTGTTTTATCATGGCAGGTGAACGTTAGTTATATCACTATGTTTTGTGCAGGCAGTGGCAGAGGGAGGAGGGGGGGGAGAAGCCTCCTAAATTTCAAAAAAAATCTTCAAATTTGTGACAACACCACCCAAGGTTGTTTTTAGCCCTCTTTTAATTTAGGTCAAAATTTCCACTACTGCGTGCAGGAATATGTTTCTCTCTGGTCTTGACCTTACCGCGCATGAAACATGAGAAAAACCCCACATGAAAACGAGGCCATTGGAGAAAGTGCAACAAAATAAATTGTACAAAATAGTGTGTACAAAACAGTTTAATAAATGAAGATCTGTTTTTGACAGTAAGAAGACAAAGAGTGTTTTAATCAAAGATTGGACTTTACATGTTCTTAAAGCAATGGATATGGGTGACCTATATCGTAAAATGGTATTGACAAGCCACTATTAAGATATGTACAGTCAGTGTTTCTTGTGCAGTACTTCATTCCTTTATTTTGTTCTAGGAAAGTGTCATTGAAAAATCAGAATCTCTGACAGCAGACCCGAGATTGCTAAAAGAGCAACATTTCATATTAAGAGCTCAATTTCAAGTTGGTGGTCTTTCTAAAACAGAACGACAATCTTTATTGTTGTGTCTGAGGAACTCTGTGAAAGATATTGGTCACTATTATGCAAGGTCAGTGTCATACTAGTTTGCCACCCTCTCAAAAAAGCCCTCCTCTCTATTCAGCCCCCTCCCCAACCATTCTAGAGCTTTGTCGTGTTAAAGTCTCTATTGGGAAATCTTTGGTCACTAGTATGCAAGATACCTGTGAATCCACGACGTCATTAAGCGCCCCTTTGTAGAGCAAGATATTTATTGAAAATATACATCTACAATGAGTAATGACTGAACAGTGAACTCAGCCATGGACATTTCACATTATGTTACCATAGTGTGTTTCCTGTAAATCAAAGGCTCCGTCTCTATTAAGCCGACTTCTCAACACCCCCACCCTGTCTGGATCAGAGTAGTAAATGTTTCTTGTCCATCACGCACACGAGCAAGTTGAAAAGGTTTTTTCTTTTGAAGCTGGCTAACCTTTTGTCGTAAACACAGAAGGAAAAAAAGCCGTCTTGTCAAGGAAATATGAATTGTTCGTCTGTACTAGGTGGCTTCAATTTTGTTCCAGGTATGCAGTTATTGATGTGCATGATGTTCATTTATATTACACTATGGCAAATCTTTCCATGGAAGAAATACTTGATGAGCACGTTCAGTCTCCTGTTCACATTGAGAAGGTGCAAATATTTATTGCTTTAAGTAAAGTTAGGATGTGTTCATTATTCTGTATTGCAAGGGATGCAGGTGAAACGTCTATATTTGATTTGTGTGTTTTTAACTTTAGTTAAAAGAAAGGACATTTGGAAACGGCTTGTTGTGTTATCTTAATAATGTGTTCTTCAAAAAGAGTCAAGATAAAATGTGCATTGTTTTACCTCAGGTAGGGAGTACAAACTGGATTGATTGACTACGGATTGCAGGATTAATTTAGCATATATATACAGTGTGTTAAAAATGAATTCATTGCATGTTAAAATAATACGGTTATCTTTCATTATCTTGTATTTTGAAAGAGATTTGACCGTGAAATAGTGACAATATCGTCTTAACTTAGCTCTTAATAATGGGGATTTTCCTTCTAGGTAATGCCAATGAACTACAGTAAAACCATTTTCTCTGAAAAAAGTTCAACGTGTTTCGGTTTTGTGGATTTTGATTGCCAGTAGTCTTAGACTCCCAAAGGAGACTTTAGAAGTCTGAGACTGGTAGATTGTTAGCAGTATTGTTAGTAGTATATTTAGTAGTATGTGCACTGCATGTCCACAATGGCCCAGGTTGTTAGTAAGTCGTCAAATATCGTTATTCCAAACCGTATTAACTAGTTTTATGTCGTTTTCTTTAGACAACTGCAGATAAAGTGCTGTATATTTACAGCAATGCAGAACCTTCACGGCTGTCAACTCTTATTCTCAGGCCTCTTATTGAAGGATTCACAGCAGAGTTAGCTATTAAACTTTTGAGGAAATTAAAGAAGATAAAAACATATAGGTCGGTTGATAGTAAACGTATACTGGTAGATGAGTAGTAAAATCGTGGAATCACAACATTCGTGTTAGTAGAACCACATTCCGATGATGTGCGAACTTTTGAGTTTTGAAGATAATACAACTACGTGAAAAAACATCTTTGATGTTTCGAGAGAAGGTCCTACGTCTAATATACTCTGGTTTTTTCGCTGTTTGGAATGGCCCAAATATAATAAATACCTTATTCATGTATTTAGAGTTGGTGTCATTTTTAGGCTCTTTTGTAACCTATTGGTGATTTCCTTTTAGTTTTAGTACAGAAGACCACTTGGCGTTAGCCATTGTGTATTTAAGAACATGCTCATTAGACGAGGCAATTGAAGAATTATTGAGCTTAACAAAGGTGAGATAAACTGTATGGAATTTCCTACACACATCTCCAAATAGTTCCTTCAACTAGGTCTACATGTTTTCAAACTTGAGAACAAGAAGACAAAGTTAACATTGCATAAAAACCTGAAATACTCATCTTTAAAATTTCACACATCGTCGGTGAATTGTCTTTGTCCTCTTCAGGAAAAGCTGGCTGAAATTTGCGTGAAACATCATTATACACTTTACAATAAAGATGAAACATTGAGTCCTCTGGGACAGGTAACCAATCTATTCTATCCTTACACAAACTAGAAAATATTTGAAAATTACGATGTTTTCCTGCACATCCATCGTCGGAAATATTGTTGCGTAAACACGAAGTGCTTTCCAGAAACCAAAGATGTCTTCCATCAAACTCAGAAATATTTCATGATTTCCAAGCTTTGTTGCGGAGACAATATTTCCAACTTTGCCCATCTCATGATTATAAGAAACAATGTTCCTACCACGGTGTAATAAACCCCAGTGAAATGAGGGTGAGAGTTGAGGCAGGTTTGTTCTAACTATGTTTTAACTTGAATGAAATACACAATAGTGTTGGAAAGAACAGCTAACCCCGTGGTTCGTAGCGGTCTTTGAAATCCTTGAAAGTCTTTGAATTTGAATGCAGGTCTTTGAAAAGTCTTTGAAGTGTGTGAAAAAGCGAAGAAAGTCTTTAAAAGTCTTTAAAATTAATTCTTTAGTGAATATTTGATTATGCGATTTCCTATAGCTAATAAAATAGATTGATTGAAGAGCAAGGTTTTCGAAAATATCGATGAAAAGGTACATTTTAAGATGTGATGTGGCGGGACTAATTACTGGGAAAAAATGGTACTTACGCTCGCAATTTTTCGACAGCTGATTGCCCTCAAAGGTTTTGAAAAGTCTTTGTAAATAGGCAGAAAAAATCTTTGAAAGTCTTTGAATATTTTTGGTCCGAACCCTGAACCACGTGATTGCCCACTCTCATTCTCGTTTGATCGGGTTTTGTCTACACACGTAAAAATGCACAAGTTGTAACAAGGCTGCCAACAGGCCGTCAATAAGATGTACTCGCACTGTTTGTCACAAGTTGTCAATAGGTTTGGAACAACTTGTTGACAACTTGTAACAACCTTGTCGAAATTATCAGACTTGTTGCAAGGTTGTTCTGACTAGTCCGTTACATGCTTGATATAACAAGATTGTTACAACCTTGTGTTGACAACCTTGTAACATTCTTGTTATATCATGGCTGTAACAAACTTGTTAGCACAATCTTGTACCAAGGCTGATAATGCCATCAAGTTGTTAACAGCTTGTTTCAAACTTGTTAAAACCAACTGGGAACAAGCAATGCGAACACAACTTGTTGACAGCTTGTGAACAGACTTGTAACAACTTGTTTGCAGACTTGTTACAACTTGTGTGTTTTTACGTGTGTAGTTCAAGTTTATAGTTTTAAAATTTGTGAATTTTTTCTATAGCTTCTCAGACGACGTCTTCCAAACGTGTTTATCAAAACTTTGGTTTTTCTTCATCTCAGAAATCTCATATCTTTTACAAACACAGTTGATCTACTTCTGGTATGGGCGAGAAAACATGAACATTCAATATAAATATACCTTTCAATATGTAATAGTCTGATTATACCCTCAGCCACGTATAAGAAGAGTGTTTTCATTTTGACGTTGCAAAACCGCATCGTGTATTTTTTATCAAACTAAGTCATTTGAAATATATCAAGCGTGTCGAAGTAGCTGTCATAACACTGAGTGTGATTTCAATTGCGTAAAATTTGGTCTAGGAAGAACAGTTTAGTTCTGATGCAAGAACATTTCAGGACAGTAAGGCAGAAGTAAAATATGTCATTTCATCTCTTGAACTCTAGGGAAAAGACGGTGAAATTCACAACAACAATCATCTGGTAGAATTTTTGGAGCTTTTACTCAATGGTATATTAAATATGAATCTTCTTTTCAATTCATTAATAATCAGAAACATTCTTTGAATGATACCAATTTTACGTCTCCTAACGTTTACCGTAGATCCTCCATTAGGCATCGTTGGATAGGGGTGTTTAATATAGAGGGGGTGGATATTTGTGGTATTGAATATTGATTTAGGTAGAAGGGGATGTTAGAGAAGGCTTATTACAGAGGAGGCTTATTAGAAAAGCGGGCTTCATGTTAGAGAGAGGAGGCCTATTGAAGAGAAGGAATTATTAGAGAGGTTACTAGCGTAATGACAAAAAAACTAGCTAGATTATTTCGTATCCCCACAGACTCAATATAACTAAATTATTTCGTTTCCCCACAGACTCAAGAGGAGCAAAGTCCTTCAAAGCAGCTAGAGTGAGTAGTAAACTGATTATGGAATTCATTTTACATTTTGGTTGACATTTTCAATAATTCTTGCCATGGCTTTATTATATTTTGATTTTTTAACCAGGAATTTCTTATCGATATTTACTTGAAGAAACTTTCCCACAAACCATCAAGCCAAGAACGAGAATTACTCAGACTACCTCACTATCATATAGTAAGTTCAATACATGTGCAAAATGTATATTTATGTTTGCAAATTGTACATTAGACTGACTCGTAATTATTACAATATTGATAGCCCAGAGGTTCGGGGCATTTTGCCAGACGTTTTTTGTGGTTGGACAAATTACCTCCGTTCAATGGTAAGTCTTTCAACGTATTGAGAAAATAAGCTTTTTCACCTTGGACGACTTTGATCTGAACGGTTTTCCTAGAGGTCCAGTAAGGACCATTCCATTTTCTACTTTGATACGAGATGAAGGTTCCAAAACTTTAGTAATTTATGTTCCAGGTTATATAGCAGAACCGAAAGACTGCCCGATTGTGCGGGCAACTATAGCGACAACGTCTTCCCCAAAGAGAGGGCGTAAGTATCGAGGATTCCCAAGAGACCATACTGCCCAGGTGATTGCTGTTGGGACTGGTACCAAATCGTCTTGCACGTGTTGTTGCTGCTGGGAAACGCTTCTTAAACTACAGGTAACTCATCAACCTCGTACTCAAACTCACAGAAGCCCTGGGTACGAGGTTGGGTAAGGGAGAGGGAAAAAAAGTTAATAGTCGCGTATCAATTACATATTATTTTCATAGAGTAGAATGATAGGACTGTGTACATTTAAGTATAGTTTAACATGATGCAGACGATGACGGAATTTGACACTTTTAATTCAGAAAACTTGAAACTCTCAAATATAGCGCCGTTTCTGGTGCAGGCAATGTTAACCTGTTAAGTTGCATTGCACCGTAATGCATGCACCCTACTTTGTTATTTTACTCTGTCTATAGCGCTAGACGACGGTGTGTGCCAGTGTGTGCTGTGTGTGCCAGTGTAGATAGTGGCAGTGATAGCAAAACTTGGTTTGATATAGAGATGCAACTACTTTATCAAATCTTTCTTGTAGTCATTATTGTGTTCAAGATATTGTGATCGAGATTTAGGAAGTTCTGTTGTCAACAACTTGGTTGGAAAATCTTGGGAAATATCAATAACATTGTTATGTTTGCCTCTTATTGCTGAATATCAAAAGGTATGCTGCGTGTTTTTGGTTGCTGACAAATGTATCTCTTTCACCTGTGGTTCATACCTGTAATATACAGATTTAATATTTTTGCACAAGTGAATATAACAAATCCCTGCAAGTTGATTGGTCAAATTTGACGTATTAATCTGTTATATTCACCGTGAATATAACAAAACCGAAATTTGCAAAATGGCGGCTAGCCTTTTTGTGGAAGTTACTGGTAAAGAAATAAGCGAAATTAAAATAAATTCAGTCTCAAAAAACGCAAAAGACTTGTGTAAAATACTAAAACATTTATTCGCCTCAGGCTCGGTGATTATCGGGGAATATTCGCCTCGACATTGTCTCGGTGAATATTCCCCGATAATCACCTCGCCTAAATCGGCGAATAATTGTCAAAGATAATGTATAAATTCTCCCCAGTCACATGTGAGAGGTGTGTCTCCAGATTGACTGTGTCAAACATGCGCCAAGTTTTCTCCGAGTATTGCTGTTTGCTAGAGTCTATTCAAATATATCGTATATATTTCTGTTTATTCAAAATGTTTAGGAACGAACTTTCCCTAAGCCTCATGTTAATATAGTATATTTTGTGTTCAATATATAGACCACAGTAATTAGACTTGTGTGTATTACATTAAACAAACGACGTTTTAATTGTAATCTTATAACTACCTGAAGATGGAGTAAATCTCCAAAACGTCGTTTGTTGATGTAATAAACACATTTAAAAAAAAACGTTACTGTGGTTTATATATTGAACACAAAATATTTCTGTTTATCATATCTATCAGGGGAGTTTGTATTTCTCTTCCTAGGCTGTCGAGACATTGTTATTGATAGATTCATCAACCGTGTTGTCGTACGCAAAGCATTATTTTGGAGACGATTACACGAAGGTATAGCTGGGTATTAATTTTAATAATTAGTGATTACCGATTATTCATGCGACAATCTACCCGATACCACAGAGTAGATGCATACAGAGCTGTAACTAGCCGATGATACACTATTCAGATAGTACAAACGCCCTTTCTGTCTAATTTCAAATATATTACCATCCTCTGTGGTGTACTTACTTACCTGTTTACCCAGATTCAGTGGTATCAACGTGCAATGCATATAATTTTTAAGGTGTGTATTTTCTCAACAATCGGCTTTAGGCAATCGGAAATATAGCTAATTCTACTGATTCTGATTGTCTACCGATAAGGCAAAAATCTACCCGATACCGATTATCGGTCAATCGCTATTAATAATAAAATTCCTGCCTGGATAACCCTTGGTGTTTTCATTATTCCATGCAATATTCTGGGCGATCTTAACTACCTAGTTAACTACTCACCTTCCCACAAAGGCCTTTCATTCGGAATGCCGAAGTTTTTTTAAATTAATCTCTTTCAGGAAGTTCATTATTCTTTTCTAGTGGCGGTGTATTCTTGACGTTCTCACACAAAAAATTCGTTCAGAAACTGAAGACGATGGCAACAACCACATTGAAATATTGAAAGGTACAATCTTTGACAATATATACCTTGACTTACATCCTCGTGTTTCTAGTATCTCCTCCCAACTATACCCCCCCCCCCATCCTCGTGTTTCTAGTATCTCCTCCCAACTATACCCCCCCAGTTTCAATGTTACATTCAGGACAAAGGGCAATCGTTTTTCAACAATGGATTTTTTACTATTTAGAAACCTTGATCATTTTATCGAAGTACACAAGTCCTACCGTGTTTTTATCCCTACTACCGGAAGATGGAAACTTCGCATTTTTTCTACCATATCTTGTTAAATGTTGCGAAAATGACAACGGTAAAAGATTATCAGACCAGATTCATGGAAGGTAGGGCATGTGTCAATGGTAGTTGACTGCTGTGCAGGTTAATTAATCGTGGCTATTGATGGATCCGCGCTTTCGTTATGGAAGGACCTGGTGCCGAGGGTTTTTTGCTGGGCCGGTGCAACTCAGATATCGTAATATAATCTTTTGATCGCAGCTAAATACGTATGCTCTGTATAGTGATAAATAAATTTTAGGTATAAATTTTAGGTATTTTAGGTATATAGATAATTGTTTTCTCAGCACAGCAACGACGGCTTCACGGATGCCTGCGTTGCCAATCTCTTACCCAGGGCTTCTGCGCTTGTGGCTCAGAAGCCCTGGGTTCTGGGGTTATCTAGGGTTATCTGGGTTGCCTACAATCTCGTACTCAGAGCAATGCCTGTGCGAGGGCTAGGATTGCATTGGCTCTGGGGAAATTGAATTTTTCCTGTGCTGTGATTGGTTTAACGTTTATCAATCGTGCATGCCGACAAAGAACCGGAACCCCTAAATTTAGGGGGGTTGCGGTTGTCAATTTCCCCAGAGCCAATGCCTTCCTAGCCCGCGCACAGGCATTGTTTTGGGTACGAGATTGGGTTGCCCATTGAAATGAATATAATTGGAACGCTACCTTGAGATAAACGACACTGTCTGGGGGTGAAGACCATAGAGATTATAAATAACACTAGAGGAGGCATTGTAATCTTAATTCAGTAAAAAAAAGGGAACGCGACTATTGGGGGGCAAATTCAAGTCCCGGATGTGTATTCGTGTTCCCATTGGTGACGAGTTTCAAATCAGCCAATGAGAGCACGATTTTATATCCGGGACTTGAATTTGCCCCCCATTAGCTGCGTTCCCAATTTTTAAACTCGATGCCTCCTCTAGTGTTATTTATAATCTCTATGGTGAAGACCCCGTGTTTATATCACGATTGACTGATTGAGCGCTCTTCACATGCGTGAAAAGACTGGGACTGCGTTTTAAATTTCCATTCAGAGGTCATCCTCGTTCCCAGCGCTTCTCGGCTGCCTGCGTTCTGGGAACGAGGATGTTTAGAGGTAGCGTTCCAGATATATTTATTTCAATGGGGGTTTCCTCGAGGCAGCCGTGAAGTCTTGCGAGCGAGACGTGCATAAATATACGTCATATAACTCAATTGGTACAGATCTATGACGTCAAAAAAAATTATTTGATTGTCTGCCGGGCATAAAATATACGTTTGAACAAAAATGACCTTAGTTGAAATCATTTACGAAACTGTTCGCATTTATTGCCAAAAATGTCCATGGTCGATGTAAAGTGATAATGATATACAATATTCTGAAAATACGGAAATGAATTTCACGCTGGCACATAGCTCATTGCCATGGCTACACTGGCGGAATTGCGTCAGCACGTTTATAAAAGAAATACCTGAGCCCTATTAGACAATGAATTCCGTCGTAGCGGTGTGACAGTTTACCAAGGACTTAACATCGTAAGTTGACTTTTGTTATATTTTCATTTCTTTACTTGATTGTGTAATGTTTTAAGATTTACTGGCTTACAATAGTATTCTCAGTAAATATTACATCGTTTTTTATTGATATAAAAGAAATAGCCAAGCAATCATTTCACTGACCAAAATACGTTTTCTCTCAAGGTCCAATTACTACAAAGCCCGCGATTCTAATACTATCGAAATTAAAATAAACAGTGATTGGGCTAGGAGCTAGGACGTCATATTGAAAGTGTCGCTTCACTTTTTCACTTGACGGTTCAATATAGACTTTCTCTTGTTGGCGATGGTTTATTTACTATGATGGCGATGAGTAATACGAGTCGTGTTTTTGGACAATAAGATCAGCTGGAGTTTCAACGCGGGATATTGTTTTGAACTTCTTCAATATTAATTCTACACACTTGAAGATGGCTGAGCGTGATTTAGAAGTGGATGTTTACGAGTTTCTTCAGAAGATACAGTTGGGACAGTTTTTTGAGAAGATTGATAAAGTACTCCACCTGACACGATTGGTTCATTTTGACCATGTTGCCGAGAGTGACCTGAGCGATATCAACATGTCTAAACCTGAGCAGAGGAGATTGTTTGATGCCATCAAGAAACACAAGAAAGAACGAAAGAAGGCTAGCAAGACACGCTTCAGTTTGAGGGTATGTTTAATATTGTTGTTAGTTTGATCTAATATGTTGGCACATCATCTCATTTGATTGACGAATCTTATATGAGAAAATTTTGTGAAAACATTAACACCAATAACAGGAAACTGAATTGTTAAATTTGACAACGGCGAAAGGTTAAGAACATACGCTGTCCTCGTTTACGTCTGGTAAGCACCTGACGAACGATCTTTGCTAGTGGTTTCACACGTAAACCAAGGCCGACCTTATTCTCCGCGCTTGCCGGAAAGATCGTTTGGCCATCATTCATAAATTGTTGACTTGTGCTTATCTTTCTAAGATAAGCACATGTTCTCATTCCCAGATCGCGTTATAAGACCACACAACCAATGCATGTTTGCTAATGCGGATTTTTGAAGTAAGGCTCGGCAACATCGGAACAGTAATTCTAGAAAGCGCATGCAGACAATTTCCCTCTCTAAAGGCTGACATGAGATTGATTGAATCATATTAATGTTTAGAAGATACCACGTTATAAGAGCAATAAAAATCACCCTCAAATATACCACTCAACTATGGTATTGCGTAAATTTGAAGTTGCAAGATTAAATAAATTTATGCGAAGACGATAATTGAAGTCTAATATATAGATGGATATTTAAATATATTATACGAGAACACGGTAGAACGTGCAAGCACATTGAAGCACATGTGATTTCAGTGTCGGGAATATCACGTTAAAAATAAGCCGCGCTGTGTAATTCGAAAAACTTTGACCAACAGCATACAGAGGCTTGAATTGACGAAATTATTCAACATTTGCTGATCTGTTTGATATCTGAATACTAGTAAGCAATATTGTGTCTGTCAATATTATCTTAGAGTTATAATATGAGGCTTGTTCTCCGAATTCTTCTACACTACACAGTTTTAAAACTAGGACTCAACCGTCCCCAGATAACGCGTAAACATGTTCATTAATCCATGACTTCTGAGTAATTGTTAAACTTGGAAAGAGTCGTGTTGGAACCATGATGGAAACAACTTCCGAGACAGAGAAACGCGATAACAGTAACAGAAAGTAAACTCTTACATGAGAAAAAGTCGTGTCAACTTGCAGAACTTTTATTAAACACAATATGAAAAAGCTGCAAAGAAAGCTTGAAATGAATAGATATTGAAACAAAGTCATTCTCGAAAGTTCACTGTCTGCTTACACGATTAAAGGCTGGTTTATACGATGAATAAGTTTCTGTGATCACAGTAGTGAGTAGGAATTTTGCAAAGGTAAATTCTAAGTTTTGAAGGATTTGTAAGAAATGAGGGAGCTGACTCATTGTTAAACAGTCAGTCAGTTTCCTCCGAAATTCCTTACAAATCCTTCAAAACTTAGAATTTACCTTTGCAATATTCGTACTGTGATCACGGCAACTTTTAGAGTGTACAACAGGCTTAATAAGACGCAAATGTTCAGATGATATCGGACAGAGTCAGAACGCAAATTTTATTCCGGATCCACTTGTTCACAAGGGGTTTGTGCGGTTATCTGTCGTCGAATTTGTCTCATTTCACACGGCAAGATCGCGCAAACTTATGAAAGTTTTCCCCCGTGTGAACAAGGCGTAATATCAAGTGGGATTAACAGAGCTTATCGCCTTATAGCTTATAGAGTTTTCATTGATGGATCTTGACTTGATTTTGTTTCTAGTACATGGTTTTTTTACATTTCCTAAGCGTTGATATATGCATGTCAAATACCT
The DNA here is from genome assembly GCA_902702795.2 of Paramuricea clavata. Taxonomy (NCBI): domain Eukaryota; kingdom Metazoa; phylum Cnidaria; class Anthozoa; order Malacalcyonacea; family Plexauridae; genus Paramuricea; species Paramuricea clavata. Next base: position 16,913 of record CACRXK020005467.1, read on the forward strand.
CCCATGCAGAACAACCTTTGCTGTTACTATGTTCAAATGGTTGCTGAGACACTCGTGCGCCTTTATGTAGGATAGTTGAATGTGTCTAAACTATGTATTGTTCATTCGTGATGATAAATTGCTTAAAAACGTTCTTTGTTTATTCTTGATGAATAAATGACACGTGTAGTCTGGAAAATTGGCCGAGGTCAGGTGTTTTTATCAGAGAAATTTTATCAGTTTTATCGATTGTTTTTCTATGGTAGCGCGGGAAACAAAAATTCTCGGTTGGCGTTTTGGCTATTTTTACATATGTATAGAGAATGTAAAAATAAAGCCGGTAATTAAAAGGAATGAAGTAGGAGGAATGATGAAGCATGACAATAAAGATCTTTTGCTGATAAAACGTGCATGGGTCAAATGCCATAGCTATATTGAGTTACGCCATGTATGACGGGATGTTCTCATCTACCAGTCGGATGTCGAAGTAATATTTTCCTATCTACGTTGTGAAATATTTTCATTTTGCGTCCTGCTTAGAGTGTTAATCACCCTGGCTCCAACTATATTCTATACTTGCGCGATTATAATACCTCGTATTCAATAACTATGCTTGCATTCATACCCCCTGTTTCTGTAAACAATACAAGTTAATATTTGGCCTATGATACGCTGACTGCATATGGCGGCCCTCATAGATTATGCGCGGTAGGAAACTTCTAGACTGTACATTAGCACATTGACAAGACATCAAGAACAGCCCGTTTTTAGGGCGTTGAAATCCACTGCCGAACCCGTTCGCAGGTATTTCGTGTTTAATTCGTAGCATTTCTATAAATTTGAACAAGCAACTGTAGCTCAATAATGCCATGTTATATAGATTGACGTCACTTATAAAAAATATAATATACGCGCCCTAGTTAGATTATATAATGCATGACGTTTACGCCTGGTAAGAAATGAACTGAGAATGATAATTTATTCAACTTATTCACCAGTAATTTTCCTGTTTCAATCATTTACCACGTTACAAATTACAACAGAATTGTTGCAATTAGTACTAAACAGACTAACCAGAATTTTATTTTAAAAACTATCTGTATCGTTTGTTTGGTCGCTTACTGATCGGTTTCTTTGTAAACCTAAGTCACAGAAACTTCTTTGTTATCGTTGTTTACGAGTGTTCAGCTATATTTAATGCATGATTTCACCTACGAGAATGAAAATTGAACATTTCAAACATTTTCCGAATATATTTGCTTTACGTGCGTTGGTAATTTACTTGAGAGTTTCATTGTTTCATTTGATGTTTAGGAACGTTGCCAAAAGATAATTGTCTGTTGCACGTTTATGTTTGTGGCCCATCCTCATTCCTAACATTGCTTTAGTAGCATCAGACAATCGCGATGATGACAATGTAATAGAATCATTCGCTCGTAATGTAATTTTTTCGTAGTAACTCCAGACGCCTTCGCTCGAAACGTCGAAGTTCTCTTTATATTTTTCAGGTAGTTCCATCACCCTACCAACGCAAGTTTGTTTATAATATCACGATGAATGAATGGTTAAATAAATTAATGCAATTCTGAAATAAGTTGACCTGACGTTTCAATATTCCATGTCCATAGTGTTTGGCTCATGACTCCAGTCTAGCCAGATATTATACCTCATGGTTGCAGTTTCAAATCATGCTCATTATATAAGCATTGTAGATATTAGGACTATCGAATGCTTTGTACATGTACTGAACTTTCAGTATTCATAATTTTGTTCTTCCCGCATTTGAGAAAAATTATACTCCAATTTGATTGTACAAAACGAGTTTTTGAAATTTGTAGTCATGACTCGGATCTCAGTCCATTTTGCACTTCAAAAAGTAACTTAAAAACTATTGTTTTCAAAATAAATGTTGTTATATATAAAAAGACTTATTAAACCCATATCGTATATAATCATTCTCTCACCACGACAGTCTTGGCTAAGATGCAAAAATTTCATCGTATCCAGGTAAAAATACTACATCCGTCCGATCATTTACACCATAACAAACGCAGCCGTTACTTATTCTAATTAGAACAGCAGCGTTGATTACATCGCCATCAAACAATATATGATAGAATATTAACACTTTTTCTTTTTCCAATGACAATGTATCATTTGTTAAAGAATAGTATAAACTATTATGCTTCAAACTATCATATATACAAACCTACAGTGGGTTACTAGGAAATAGTCTATATGTTGGGCACATAGATATCTTATATACACTAGATAGCGAATCTCTTTAGTAAAATTGAAGCCGAGAATATTCCAGCGGTTATCCCCATTTGAATAGATGGCGGTCATGTTGGAGTTTCCCACTCGCTAATGAACGCTTAAAAAACAACAATAACTTTCATCATTTGAATAGTTTGAAAATGTATTTGGAATAGGTTTAACTTAATGTTTAAGTTAAATAGAAAACATACGAGTCTTCTCATTTCATAGGAATATCCTGAGTCTGTAATCACGGCTTCAATTTTTGAATTGCAGAATAATTAGATGGACTATCTAGTGTATATAAGATATCTATGGTTGGGCATCTCGTTCACAGATAGAACAGAATTGAAGGTTTTTTGCAGATGGAATATTCGGGCAGAAACTATATCCCTTTGCAAAAGCGATGCCGCGACAAAGGAAAAAGTCGCGAACAAAATTGCCTAATGTTAATTTATTTAATTTAAGAATGTTTGTTTAATTTCGAGTGATTCTCTCAGTTATTTTTTTCTCTTTTATATAATTATCGTACTCGGATGGGCGTGGTACTTTCGGTTTCTGATCTCAGGATTTCAATAATGTTGTGTTTGTCATTGGCTTTTGTTTCTTATAGTCAGCACGGAATTTCCATCTACAAATCAAATGCCTTCAACAAGTACGAGTTAAAACATGAGCAGACGATCTTTATCTGATCAATACAAACTCGAGCCCAAGGTGAGTGTATATCAGATAAAGATCTGCTGCTCATGTTTTAACGTGTTTAAAAACAGGGGCGAAACTAGCCCCTTTTAATTAGGGGGGTGTCTGGCAGAATTGCCCTGCCAAAAAATTTCGGTCTGTGTACCATTTTAGGGGTCAAAAAAATTTTCCGGACAACCTATATTTTTCGGAACATAACACAAATTTTCGAAAAATTACATAATTTGCGAAAAAATTGACTTAAATTTAGATAAAATTGACTGAATTTGTCCCATTTTTTTTTCAAACCAAGATTGCCCGACTGTTGATCGAATATTGCCCCCGCCCGGTACGCCTATGTGCTATCATTTATTTATAAGAGACCTTTGATTGCCCTGCCAATCGGGATGATTCGTATTTTGGGGGGGTGCAACACCCCCCCATACCCCCCCTCAAGTTTCGCCCCTGCTTAAAAAACGACCCATGCCATCGTATGAGTTCATTGGCGAAGTAATTTTAAAATTAAACATTGTCTAACCCGAGAAAATCAAAGCTGAAGTTTATGTAAATCAGGACAAATCTTTATCCGATTTACAAACATTGATTAAACATTCATTTCTTTTGTATTTTCCTCATGAATTATTAATGAGTTAAGTGGTGTTATCAAGTGAGATGCCGAAAATTCTGATAATTTATGTATGAATTCTGATAATTTATGTATGAATTCTGATAATTTTTGACGTCTCGTTGTATTTCGGTCTATGTTATGTTGCGATAGGAACTTTACCGAACGAAATATAAGAAGATTTCCCCTGAGTCCGCGTGCAAGTTATCATGGTCATTTGAAATGTTATTACGTCACAGTAATTGTTAGCTAAGTATGTTGCCAAGTGCTACTTCAACATATTGGCCCCTGTTTAGAAATCATCTTAATATCCTCGTGATTGCTTGATCTTGACCCCCAATCACAACCCTGCCCTATTGTGCACAAAACAGCATGAGGATTATTAATTAGTGCTAGTTTTATTCTTTGCAATCTACCGTTTTGTTGTTATGCCAAATAGTTGATTCTAGTCAGTAATGAAGGCATTAACAAATTATTTATTTAAGCTGAAACTACTAGATTGTTATTTGATTTCCTTGTACGCTCACGGCCAAACTGCTTGCCAGAACTATCGTGCTATGCCTATGCATGTTCAATGAATGAGTTTAAAAATGGACGTGTTGACAGCCTAACAATGCTTGCAAACACAATGAGTCTGGTGGCGAGGCAAAAATAGATCAACTGTTAAGACACAAGTTTATTTCCTTTGTTTCAAAATTCTGTTTATTTCCTTTCAAACGTCATGGTGGATATTAATAAACTAATTATGGAGTGTCGATTAATTTCGGAAATTTTTAAATACACTTTTAATGTAGTGCAAAGTTGAAGATTTGTTGAAAGTTGTTGCTTCAAATGTCGTATTTATGAAACATGTCACTACAAGCTTGTGAACCTACAGACAAATATTTTGCAGCATCTTGTTATAAGTTTTATACTGTCATAAACTAACATAACTGGGTATGGCACTAACATGCACATCCCTACAATTTCTACGTAAGTCATTCCAAACATGAAATGTTAATGGCGATATTTATCGTTTTTTAGAAATCAAAAAAGAAGGACAGTTCACATTCGTCGAGTGAAGGTGCTGTGAAGCATGGCCAAGGAAAATCATGTTTGATCAGTGAGAGCTCCCTTAAGTTGCTGGGAGAGCTGGGGGATGGAGCGTTCGGCGTCGTCACTAGAGGGGAATGGACACCAAATAAAGGATCTAAGGTGATTTCCTCGGGAGGGTTGATTGTGGTTTAATTTTGTTTGATAAGGAACGCTCTGTACATGTGAGAAAAACACTTCGAGTTTGAGTCGGTACCAAGTACCGCAGAGGATCGCTAGAGAGAACAATTTACTAGGGATGGGCCGATATCGATACCAAATACTCGATACTATCGATACCAGGGTTTTGAAGAAAAGTATCGATACTGACAAGAAATATCGATGTTTCGATATTTCTGCGCCCGCGATATTTTTCATTTTGGTCAGCGGCATCATCATGAAAATGATACCAAAAAGCCTAAATAGGCGTAAATAGTTCATTTTGTATGGTGCTATAATGGTCCACGGGAAGGATGGGAGTTTCTGGTTATGTTGGTTGCAATCACTGACATATATTATTCGATGTTTATATTGTTAGCGTTGTGGCCGTTGTTAAATTAATGATTTCAAGTTGGGAAAATATCGATATCGGTATCGATATCGAAAAAACCCGGCAAATATCGAGCAAATATCGTATCGAATGAAAAAGCTGGTATCGCCCATCCCTACTGAATTTACAACTGATAGATCGATCCAGCATAAAAAATAAAGTTAGTTTACATAAGATTTAGCTGCATTTACCCTTTTGTTTGGGTATCGATCTACAGCCTGGTTTTTCTATGCTCGACTTCCTTAGTTAGGTAATTAATCCTTAATTACTTAATTAATCGTTAATTAGTTGATCGATTAGTTAATTAATCGTTAATTAGTTGATCAATTATGTAATTAATTATTAATTAGTTAATCAATTACGTAATTAATCCTTAATTAGTTGATCAGTTAGGTAATTAATCTTTAATTAGTTAATCACTGATTGGGTAAATAATTTTTAATTAGCTAATTTAGTCAATGAATCTTTCCAGGTTTCTGTTGCTGTGAAATGTCTCAAGTTTTCAAACAAGGAGGCCTTCGTAAAAGAGCAAGATAATTTTATGCGTGAAGCAAGTGCTATGAGTGAGCTTGACCATCCTAATGTCATCCATTTGTATGGCATTGTGCTCGCTACTCCAATCAAGTTAGTGATGGAGTTAGCTTCGCTGGGATCACTTCAGGATAGGCTGAGAACTGAACCTCAGAAATTTTTGATATCAATGTTATATGATTTTGTTTTACAAATTGCTTGCGGAATGAATTATTTGGAGTCGAAGAGATATGTTCACCGTGATTTAGCAGCGAGGAATATACTATTGGCCTCTTATGATAAGGTTAGTACTTTCATAAAATGCATGCTTACGACTTCAACGAAAAAATTTTAAATCATTTGTTTTATTCAGGTTAAAATTGGCGACTTTGGATTGATGCGATTGTTACCATCAGAAGATGATATTTATGTCATGAATCCCGCTGGAAAAGTAGCTGTAGCATGGTAGGTTGATGCTTCAAACCAACATGATCTCACATCATCCTACAGTTTTGAATACAAGGTCCGTGTGAACAGTATGTTTGCAAACTGATGTTGGTGAAGAAGAAGGAATTTACTTAGCACTAAACTTAAAAGCATTGAAAACAATACTATAGTTCACACTTTATACATCCAACATTCATGTTAGATTATTCATTCTAGGTGTGCTCCTGAATGTCTTAAGAATCGCGAGTTCTCGCACGCCAGCGATGTCTGGGCATTTGGTATTACAGTGATTGAAATATTTTCGTATGGAAAGCAGCCATGGGATGGACTTAGTGGTGCTCAGGTATGTTTCGCTGAATAGTTGTTCTATGTAAAACATAAGCGATAAGAAAGTAGTTCAAACTGAATAAAGTACAAACTTTTCATTTCTTATATTTATGTCGTTTAGATCTTGGAGATAATAGACGAACCAGCCAATGGCAGACCAGGCAAGCCTGTTCATTGTCCGGATAAATTATATTCTCTTCTTTTTGAACATTGCTGGGATCCCAATCCAAAAGACAGATCAAAATTTTCATCCATTAAAGACAGATTACAAGAGGTAAGATTACCAGTTCACTGTAGTCAGCAAAACTGTCAGGCGACAGAAAGCTTTATCAAGACTTGGACGATCATTGGATTGATTAATATCCATTGTATCATCGATGATCATTTGTTTGATTGAGACAAACATATAATGATGTTTTGCTATTGTGTTACCAGGCTGTTCCTGAAGATGTCACGTCGTTTTTTGATTTGGAGAAAGATACAAATCCTGACAATCTCGTCGCTAAATCTGGTGATTTAATTACTGTTATCACGTGGAAGTAAGTACTGTAGTAAGGTCGTATTTTCCGAGGTTTTTTATACTTATTTCAAGCGAATTGGTTCGCGAAGGACTGCAATATTTCATTATCATAAAATACACGAGAAACCGAAAACTCATTTTCTCATCTTTTCAAGGTCAAGACTTGGAACAGGGTTTGGTAAAGGTCAAAACAAGAGAACAGCCGAGGTTGGCTATTTTCCCACTTCCCAAGGTATACTTCTTAAACTTTTATAAACGAAGTCTTTTTTTCAATGAAGCGAAATGAGCGCGAAGTGTTATGTGTCTATCTTTTAATTGTCATGTAGATCAGACAATTTGGGGGAAAAAACATGTTTTTAAAAAAACTAACAAAATTGCACGATTTTTTTTTATACATAAAGTATATCCTTATTGTCTAATGTCTATTGTATTCATTTTCAGTCACTCGCAATATTTTAAAGAGCAAAGGTTCTGTATCGAGACCCAGGTATGTACTTTATTGTGTAACATATAGTATAGTTTCCAAACAATTGTGATCTAAGCAATTTCTACAAATCCATGAAGTGTTTAAGTTTTAGTTCTGCTTTTCAATATAGGATTGCAAAAGTTAAAGACATTAGTCCACCGTTAGATAACTCATTCTCTCATTGTGCACATCGTGGGAATGGAGAGACACCGAATTGGGGAACAATTATGTCTGAGGAAAGGTAGGCGGGTATCTATATATTATTCAAAAACTCATTAATAGTTCATGAGGACTTACAACGACGTATTTTTTGAAAATTACTTCGCCAATGAACTTACTAGATCGTTTTTGAAGCAATTTAAAACATTCGCAGTGTGTGTTTTATCAGACCTAAATATACTCATAAAAAACTGCTGCTCATGCTTTGAATAGTACGTTAATATTTCCCTCTCCTTAATTACCATTCATTAATAATATTGTTCGTTGTTTTCTTACTCTTCCTAGACAAGTTCTTGGAAAGCATCGTCCTCTAAATTTACCAACCAAATTAATTTCTCTGAATAATTCAGATGGCGAAAGTCAAAGTAAGTAGTTGCTAGCAGGAATTTTGTTTAGGTTGATAGAGTAGTTAGTGCCTTCCGCAGTTTGCAAGAGAGTGTAGTTTGATGGTTTTAGATTCATGTCTCCCTGTTTACGAATGCTCACCCTGGCCATAACCGCTGACTCTAACTCATAAACAGCGACGCATGAATCTATATCCAATTTGACTCCATGAAACACCGCTGGCTTACTCCTGATTCCTTCTCCCGTAGTACCTCCAGGAAGAACAGAAATTATTGAGCTTTCCAGTATGAATAAAGCAAGCTTAGTTTACACCTATAAATACCAACGGGTTTACAATCTGACATGACTAAAAAGATTTTTCTCTTTAAGTTGAAGGCGACAGTGGTGAGATGTTTTCATTAGTGAGTCGTGATAGTTGCAATTATAGCAGTTCCTTATCGCTTGGTCAAAGAAGTTGCGCAGATTCTGGTTACTATAGCAACCGTGACACGTACATGTCTCAAGATTATGAACAAATGACCGGAAGTAATCCGATCGCAATACCAGGGACGAACCCTCAGGGCCGAGCAATGATTGGAACGTTCGTGCCTAATCATTATACACGTCGTCCATCGGGTGCGAGCCTCCAGTTCGATCCTTATCATGGTCAGCGGAGTCGTGTAGATTCGTTCGGGTCCGACTTTTCCAGTGGATCTGAACTGCGTCCAGCACTTCCTGCCAAGCTGAAGATGGTTGGTAACCATGGCAACATAAAACCAACAGTGTCAATAAGTTTTCATGGCAACAGGCCTGAGAATCCCTACGAGAATATCAGCGAAATTCCTGGAGCCAATTATGAGGACATGCAAAGACTTTCCCATGTAACCCATCAAGTTTCCGAAGGACCCCTGATGTCTTCTTCTCCCGAATCTGTGTATATGAATCCCCAGCGTGTGAATAACCCAGATAGTTTAAACTTTATTAATATGAATTACCCAATCATATACGACCGTCCACCGATAGACAATCGATACAATTGTCATGACCGTTGTCATAGCTTTCCTGAGTTGGATATGAAAAGAAAATCTATGAATGGGGAAGCGAAGAGAAACAGTTTTTCATCAGAAAAGAAGATAGCGTTACATTCATTGAACGAGAGTAAATCTGCTCCCATTTTGGACAGAGAAGTTGAGACCACACCAAATTCTAAGAATTGGGAAACTGGAACTGCTGATGAGGCCATGAGTGAAGAAATTTACGAGAATATCGAGATTTATAATGTTCCACAAGCACTACTTTCTGACACTCCGCCGCCTTTGCCGGTCAAACGAAAAAATTCCAAGATCTCTGTTCATAGAAACAGTGGGTCGCATGATTTAGATATTTCCAAGAAACTGGCGTTGTCACAGGAAATGTTTGAGGAATACTACTCGCGTCCTGTGTCGCAAGATGTGCCGCCAAATTTTGACTCTCATTTGTATGCTGAGATTTCGGATAAACTTATCAAAGAATTAAATTTGGAAGATCAAAGTGGCTTGACGGATACGAGTTCCTTCATGGAGATCAGTAAAGATTACGCTGATTTGGACGCAATTTGCGCCAAGCTGCGGGAGGAAACTGCCGCAGACACGGAACTCGCGGAAAATGCTAATGAAGCGCAAGATGTCCTATGTCCTGTTGAATCAAATACTTCGAAAAATAACGATGTTCTATGGAGAAGGTTCTCCAACGACCAACACAGAATTCAACAACATACTCGAAGAATCAGGCGATCAGTTAGTAGTGACGATAATTCACCCAACGGTCGCTCGGAAGGACGTCGGTCATCCGACACAAGCACTCGGTCGTTGTCGTCGAACTCTCTGAAACATCCTTGTAGTGAACTAGAGGGCGTGCAATCGTTGCATACGCGCGCCACTCTGGTTACCACAGTTTAGAATCAATCTGTCTATAGTTGTAAATATATTCGTGCACTCTTAAACATAGACTATATATATATACTGTATATTTGTTCCGTACTCAAAAAATTTCATCAAATTCTGGAGCTTTGAAAAAGCAATTATCACTGTAAACAGTAAACCAGTAACAATTATATTTTTGATATATAAATAGCAGTTCATAACCGAGTTTGTGTGATCTCATGATCCTTTATTCGAACCACCTTAGCCTGTAGCCCAGGGCGCTCTAATGTAGCTATTTCTGCGCGCTCATTATTTGATGCAGGATACTCTATACGGCATGTAGACTGTTTCTACAGTAACAATCAATTAGTATACATTCTGGGGCCGGTTGTATAAAAACGTAATTAGCGCTAACTGTAGTTAGCGTTAATCACTGTAGTTAAATCCTTAACTGTAATTAGTTAACTACATGACTTAACTGCGTTGCACAAAACGTAGTTAGTCGGATAGTTAACTAATCACGTAGTTAACTGTGCGTGTGGATTGCGTGGGGCGTTTAAACAGAAAATTACATCAAGTAAGCAGCGAGTAACGACCGCTGACAACATTTTCAACACGATTGTGGACTCGTATTTTGCAAATAGGCGGGAATTTTATTCAAAACACTAGAAAACAGTGAAACATAAGCAAAAAAATAAAGAAAAACCGCCACAAAAATCATAAAAGAATGCAGTTTTTCCTCGAGATGTCTACGTTAAACCAAGGTATAGCTGTTTGGCAATTATATGTCAGTGTTTCTTGGTGTAATGGACCATACTTCGTCTTCGAGAAATCCTCCTGTGCAAAAATATGTTCTGTTTTCGTAAAAATACCAAAGCATAGCATTTGAAGAGTTTATATTGTCAGGAAACATTCACAGGGAAGATAGCGATTGAAATTCTCAGGTAAGCGTTGCTTTTCATTATTGTTTTACTGAAAAATGTTGTTCACTCCTATACAAACGCCATTTTTAACTACGTTTTGGACAGTTAACTATACCCTAAAGCATAGTTAACTTTAACTACTTTTTAACTGCAGTTAGCGCTAACTACACTTTTATACAACCGGCTTAACTACGTGATTAAAGTTAACTATTTTTTTAAGGCTTGTTAACTACTTTTTAACTGCAGTTAGCGCTAACTACGTTTTTA
>CACRXK020005468.1:920-27973 GCA_902702795.2 Paramuricea clavata
TGATCGGTTTTCTCTTCGAGTGAACTTTCCCAGCCAGTCTGAGTATCTAATCTTAAATTCTTGATAACGCCTGATTTCAATGTCCAATTGACTCGCCATGGCTTCCTTTTCTTCGTCTTTAATAAGGAATCGGCCACAATTGTCACTTGCTTCTTTAAAGTTTGCAAAACCTTTATCTAAATCCTCACGTTTCTTTATTACTTCCTTGTAATTATCATAGTTCCGCATGAGCTCATCCGTCTCTCTATACAGACGAGTTAAATAACCCCTATAGCTCGCAATAGACCTACGAAGTTTGTTCAATCTCTCGTTGAATACTCCTTCTTGATCTAGTGTTGTATTGGTTACTCATTGAGTAGCTCCACGCGTCTCCATACTGTAACTAACCGAGCTTTTTGCCAAAGTGCATCGAATATAGCCAGTTAATTCAACCGAGAGAAGATAAAGAACTATATAGCCTTAAACTGCGATCTCACTTTGATTTTGTTATCCATAATAAAGTACTCAGGTTCAAGTGTTACGATTTATATTTCTTTTAAAGAACCACGGTTCTTTATCGTGGTTATACTCGGAATTTACAAACATACTAACTAACCTATGCTTAACACAAGCTTTATACTAAAACTAAATAATTAATTAAACATGCATGCATGCACTAATTGATTTGCTATTACAGTCCATATAATGAAGAATGAGCATGTTTTCTGAACATATACTGGCTTTAAACCGGCAGTGCATTTTCACCATTTTGTCCATATAAACACGCCATGACATTTTGTCCGCCTATATAGCTGGGATCATATACTGTATACAGCCCCTAAAATGCAAAATATGCTGACCATGCATCGATTTTATTGTATAGGTAATAGTATGATTTCGAGTGCAATTTGGAAAAACTATGCACGCGAATGAATTTTCCAAAGACGCTCAAAATTGTATAAGAGTCCAAAGGATAAGCAGAAAAACCATGCATACACTATTTATTAATAATATACATGAAAAATATATGCAGAAGCAAACTTGTAGTCACTTGCAGCATGAGACACATGCGAAATAAATAATTTAGCCATTCATTTGAATGGCACAACAACTTAATACAAGTTTACAACTTTTAGAAATAAAAACTTAAATCAAAATGTCATCGTTTGGCACTGTATTTAATTTTTGTGGCAGTGGATTTCGTAAAATATCACTCCTCTTAGCCAATTAGAATCGAGTAATTTTTTCATGTATATTATTATTTTGGAAAAATTATACTTATCTAGGAATTCACTACGTATATGTTACATATTATAGCTATGTTATATATGTATTTATAGGTTATCATATATATATATATATATATATATATATATATATATATATATATATATATATATATATATATATATATATATATATATATAAATCCATCGCAAATCGTGGCTGTATGCACGGGCTTTAGGGCCGATTCAATTTGACAACAATAGCATTCTATCTAAATAGCAGTTAAAATAAAGTGTACGGCACCTGGACCATTCAATATCTGGCTTGATAGTGCTTCTAAATCCATAAAACATTTACACGCAAATACTGTATATTTTGAAAATCCGTCATGTTTGTTTACATTAGTGTTAGAATCCAAGCTTTCGCGGTTCACACGATATATTACGTCGGTGATTTTCACCAATAATAAATAAGAGATCATCCAATTATTTCATCTATATGGCACAAACGTGTCCCCAACTTCCTTATATGGCACAAACGTGTCCCCAAAATATTTTATCGAGGCCGTTATGTCATAAGATTCCTGACGCTCGGAACAGGTCAGGTGGTACAGAACCCAGACAGCTGATTGGGTCAGCGAGTGACAACGCCCACTTTGATCCTATGTCGGTGATTTTCAATAATAATAATAGGGTAATATATTGTGTGAACCGCGAAAGCTTGGGTTCTAATGTAAATAAATATGCACAAGGATTATGACAAATTATTAAATCTTTCTAACTAAATACGGCAAACACTATGTGTTCCCATTGCCCTTTTCGCGCTTAGAGTTTTATTTTTTATTTTTTTAAGGTTTTAGCTGTATATATACATATATATATTTATTTATATATTTATATATTTATGTATGTGTGTGTATATTTGCTTCATATGGCAGACGTTGTCAATGCTTAAAAAACCACAAATACTCTTTATAATAAATTCACTGCTACGTCAATTCATCTTCGTCTGGTCCAAACTTGAACACCTCTGCAGCTTTCTTTCTGTTGAAAAGGATCATAAGAAAACATAAAAATGGGTCAATTTCCAAATCAACCTAATTGTAACTATAATCCTAATCTCAATCCTAAGTGCCAACCCTAACCCTCTTATCTAAATTCTCCTAATTTTAACCCGTTAATCCAAAACCCGGCCTAATCGTTTTGACATTATTTTGAGAATATGGTAAGTCACCGATGACAATGATTATCTTGTAAACATCCGCTTGTTGGCTCATTGACCTAGGGCGAAATTTTGAGTGCGAAGTGAGTGCTGCAGAAGCTATAGCAAGTATCTAACCAAATACATGAGGATGCAAAAATAATCCTTGACAAAAACCCGAAGCCCGTCCAACATATTCCACAACCGAGACATTACCCATTTTCCTTGCCGCTGTTGACCATTTCATCCCCAAAACAAAGCTCAAGCGTTCTTTTACACCACCATACATCACCAAGGACTTACTTCACGCCATTAAGATGAAAGAGTCTCTAAGAAGAAAGGCAAAGGCTAAGAACTCGCCTGAACTTTGGAAGAAATTCCGCAAAACTCGGCAACACGTCAAGTGTTGGATAAATTCCAAGAAGAGAGAATATCTCTCTGGACTGTCCGAACATGTGTATAATAACCCTAAATCATTCTGGAGATTCTTTAAATGTAAATCCTCGAAATCATCGATCCCAACTTTTTTCTGCAAAGGAAAAAGCGGATGGCTTTAACCAATTTTTTACGTTAGTCTTCACCTCCGACACAAGTTCTTCACCTCTTTTCACTCCCTCTAGTTCAGCTTCTAACTCTCTTGACTCGTTAAATGTATCTGAATCTGATGTTCAGTCTTTGTTGTCCAATTTGTCACCCTCTAAGGCTACTGTTCCTGATGGTATTCCAGCTTACCTTCTAAAGCGATGTTCTGAGGTAATTGCCCCTTCTTTGACTGCTCTCTTTGAGTTATCTCTTTAGCAGGGTGTTTTTCCTTCTGAACGGAAAGCCGCTAATGTCGTGCCTATACTCAAAAAGGGTGACACTCATGAGGTCACTAACTACAGACCAGTTTCCTTACTCTCTCAAGTCTCAAAAGTTCTCGAACGTTTAATTTTCAGCCAGGTTTCTTCTTTTGTTGAAAACTCCTTGTACGACCTTCAACATGGCTTTCGCTGTAAAAGGTCGTGTGTTACTCAACTTTTGAGTGTACTTCACGACCTTGGTCGTACACTTGACTCTGGAAAGGAAACAGACCTGATTTATCTCGACTTTGCTAAAGCGTTTGACTCGGTGTCCCATAGCAAACTTTTGTTCAAACTTAAATCGTTTGGAATCTCAGGTCCACTTCTTAACTGGTTTGCTGATTACCTTCGTGATCGCAAACAGTGTGTTGTCAGTGAAGGAGCTTCCTCATCTTTTCTTAATATTACCTCTGGGGTGCCACAAGGTAGTGTAATAGGTCCTCTTTTATTTATTCTTTATGTAAATGATCTTCCAGAGGTAACAAATAATAGTACCGTTGCACTTTTTGCTGATGACAGCAAGTGTTATCGTGCTATACGATCACCAGTTGATCGTGGTCTCCTTCAGCTTGACCTGGACGCTATGTCCAACTGGTCACTTAACTGGAAAATGAAATTTAATGTCTCCAAGACGCTCCTACTTAGGATATCCCGCAAACGTAACCCTCCAACTCATTGCTACTTTCTTAACAATGATCCAGTTAAGAGCATAGCTAACCAAGTAGACTTGGGTGTTGTTATCAGCAATGACCTAAAGTGGTCCCCTCACACCGCTTTTGCAAAAGCCAATCGTATGCTTGGTTTTCTTCGTAGGAATTGTACGCAAATGTCTGATATTCGCTGCCGTAGGCTTCTTTATCTTGCTCTCGTCCGATCTCATGTGTCATATGGTAGTGAGATCTGGGCACCTCAACGATCGTCACGTGATCTTGCGATCATCGAGGGTGATGAAAGACGAGCTAGTAAATTTATCCTTCAGGATTATGAGTTGCCTTATCCTGAACGCCTTAAGAAACTTAATCTATTACCAATATCCTACTGGCTGGAACTAAAGGATCTCGTCTTCTTTTCTAAATGTAAGCACGGTGTCTTCGACCTAGATATCTCCTCTTTCGTCACTTTTTCTTCAAACAGCTCGTCTCACACCCGTTCAAGTTCGGACAACTTGCTTCATGTTAATCATTGCAGGACTTCTCTCTTTAGGAACTCTTTTTTCAACCGAATTGTCTTTCTCTGGAATAGATCTCTCTCCCACCATTCGTAATAGTTCACCGTTTCCTCCTTTAAAAACAGGCTAACTGTTGATTACTCTTCTCTCCTTTCATTGCGGCATCGAGGGCTCAGGATCGCCAATTTAGCTAGAACATGCTCACGACGATTATTAGGACCAATTCTACACAATGTCAATCAGAACGACTTTCGTGTTTAACTACGTTACAAATCTTAGACGCTGTAATTGTGGGACGTATTTTATTATATTCATTGCGCATGCGCTTGAACTTTTCTGTGTTTTTCGATATACCTCTGAGCAAAATATCAAAGAAAAACATCTACAATCACTACACAAGAACAGACAGACTTACATCTACCCGGTAAGAGCAAAAATAAAGAAAGAAAACCAAAGACCAAAATACCAAGCTTTATATGTAATAGCCTTGAACAAGAACTTAAAAACGCTAGTTTTTTATCAAACTTGCATATTACATATTACTTGTACTGAACAGACGTGCTGTACACTTTTAGAACTCTCTAGCTTTATCCTCCGATTTCAACTCTTTTTTTTCTTCACCTTTCACTGCCTTCACCTCCTGATTCCTTCGGATTCTCGTAATTTCGCATACCTCCTGACTCTTCTAGATCTCTAATCTTACTACTGTATATCCAATTCACTTTAGATAACTCGCATGCCTAGTTACTATTGTTGTAGTTTACAGAAGCATAGAATAGAACAAAAGTAACTATATATAAGCATCAGAATTATGTATCAGAGTTATTCACCAATGTAGATAATTCTAAAGCTTTGTTCTATCCTATGCTTCTGTATATTAGAACAATGATAATTATATAAGTATGTTAGTTATCTAAAGTTGTGAATTGGGTATAAACAAACATTAGCCAAATTTGTCTGTTCTTATATTATATATAATATTATGTATGATTATTTTTTTGAAATCATGGTTTCCGATTGGCTAGCAGCCAACTGCGAAATCGTCATATCATTGTTATGACGTCATGCTTAGGAAATATGAATACGAAATGTTGAAATGAGACCAAAACAATATGGCGCCGCCTTCGGTCGTGGGAAGCAAATTTAAAAATATAAAGAATAAACAAATATTATCGAAATCAGTCACGAAAGGTTGTGAAACATTTTAACGTATTTATAAAGGAAAAAAGGAAAGATTTTCTGCAAAATAGCAAAAGGAACTGATCACTATTTCGACGAATTGAACCAGGGGTTGAAACTTTAAATTTTTTTGTCGGCCAAATGGCTATACAAGTGAATAAGACGAGGTTGCCAAAATAAATATCAGATTGCCCTATAGCTATGTCAATGTGTTATGAAGTATTCTTTTTGGATATAGATAACAAACAATTGTTTACTATGTTGGTAACATTTGTGTAAAAAGAAAATGAAACTCTTCATCACTGAAATAATTAAATGGGCGGTATCCTGGTTAAATATAAAGATAATAATAACAATACCTTAATAGTAATCGTTCACATTTCGGACATTTTCCTTTCGCGAAGCATTCACGATGATAGCATGAACCACAATCTAGAAAAACAGACATGCGTATATGTATATATAGCCTTTAAATGATAAGTGCCACACCATACGATATTACGGGTTCAAATTCCCGGGGACGGCCATTTTATGGATCAAGCAGATCAATAGATCTGGAAAAGATATTTTGTAATCCGTCCTATATATAAACGATTCTCCGAGAATTCTTGCTTCTTTTATCTGATACTCATTGCAAATGTACCAAACAAGATATTTTTACAGCTATTTGTTGATTTTCGCATGGGTTAATATAAAGACGATGACAAAAGCCGCGAAAGCATGGTGTGACACTGATCTTGTAACAATATGGTTGAGCGATTGTCTTGTGGTCTGTGCCAGTGTATATTAATATAGGGTAGTCACAGTGTATATTAATATAGGGTAACTTGTCTCCTTCGGCGACAAGTTAGGGTTTTCGCTCGAAACGTTGTCGTTGACGTTTTACTTGTATTTTGCAGGTATTTGAATATTAAACTAGGCTATTTGAGATCAGTTCACAAAGCCAATTTGAGCAAGAGCAAGTCTACAATGCTAGAGCAAGAGCAAGTCTACAATGTCTACAAGGTCTGTGCCAGTGTATATTAATATAGGGTGGTGCCAATAATATGGAGGGGATGCAACTACCTGAAAAATACAGGGAGAACTTCGACGTTTCGAGCGAAGACCCTCGCCGGGAAGTTAGTACCGGGGGTAGGGAAAATTACATAAGCTTTTACTGACCTCAAAAGCCTTCTGTAAAATGTTTATCACTTAGTTTTTATAAAATAATATGTACAATAATTATAACATCATCATATAAATAGAGAATAATACATGGGTGCGCGGAAATACCAGATTTATTTCGAATGTTAAACATGATACCTCACGAGTGAGCGCAGCGAACGAGTGAGATATCATGTTCAACACGAGAAATAAATCTGGTGTTTTCAAGCACCCATGTATTTTTCTGCTTACTATATAAACAAAATTCAGTGAAAAACAATAAAACGTCCGTGGCAATGCGTTTTACAACAAATGATATTTTCACACGTAAAAATATCGTATCTTTTACGTGTGTTTAAATACGATTTTTCTCAGTGGCCAAAAACTCTATATAACACTTATGTTTATATAATAATAGAACTTAAGGACCAGAGAGCTGGGAAGCGAGAGTTTGCATGAGAGTTTTCTCTCAAACGGGAACAACAGTTGCGTGACTGCCATATTACCGGTCAAACGAACAAAAACTCTCAAAGTTGACGAGAGTGCACGAGAGCCAATAACAGTTGGAGGTGAAATGCGAGCAAAAGTTGGAACTAGGGCTTTAAACAAGCCATTCCCATTGTTCAAAGAATGTAATGAACAGTACCTGGACATTGGCTACATCTTTTCACTTCAAATGGATAAATTATATCGTCACCATTTTTACAGTACTCGCAAACAAATCCTTTGGCCAGGCACAGCTGCCAAAAATAGAAATACAACATAAGAGATTTTCAAATGCACTTACATAGTTATATTATTTTTTCCCTATTTTTTCACTTCTGCGTAAACAAAATTACTAAAATTTATAAATATTTTTTACTTTTAAATTAAAAGGATATTCTTTGAAATCCCATCTTTGAATAATACGAGCAGGAATGACTGTCGGTTTTGAAGAATGACAAGTGTTGCAGAAATACTTTCCCAAATAGTTACAGTAGCGGAATCTCTTCATGTAGCCTACATGATCGAAAAAACAAAACAATTCTAATCTTTATCTTCACACATGCATTGGGAGTATAATAGGTACATGGTTATATTATTTTATGTTTAATGTTTAATGTAATTTGTCGCCACAGTAAGTAGCAAACAGGAGACACAACCAGGACAAAAGTCCCAATTGATATCTACCTCCCATTTAAAATTTTACAGAAAAAATGTTACAGTTGTTATCTAAATCAAATACTGTACAAAAATGTTATAGTACAACACCTAATTAGTTTTATGTGGGAGTATATATTCGACTTCTAGTTTTTGTCTGTAAAAATAGCTTACAAATAGCTTGTAGCATACTTCTGAAGAGTAAGAGGCTGCATGGTTTCATGCCCGCGACCTTCGAATTACTATAGATCGATGCTCTACCAACTGAGGTACACGTTCTCATTATTTCTAAATTTTGGGCAACTGGACACTGTAGAGCTTGTAGTCACCCAAATTACGGGATATATGTTCTCTGGCGAAGGTCAAATAGTTTCTTTTAAGATCGAGGTAGATAGCTGTAGTCGTGGCATTTTAGTCTCTATAGCTCGAACATTCCTTCTACCAGAAATATTTTTATATAGTTTACCTGGATCAATACGCATACCGCACCCAGCACAGCGATATCCCTGCTTTGTCATCGTTTCTTTTCGTCTAGAAAAATAAAGTGTGGTCACAAAAACTTTTTCGTCCTTGGGTGGATAGATGTTCGTTTTCGTACTTACAGAACCAAACAGATATACTGTAAATGCCGAGATGAACACAAGCTTACTTTGGATTTGATGGAATGCTAAAAATAATCTGCTGTCTTGGAGGAGCCCATTCGAGATTTCCTCTTAGGCGACACTTAAAAAGAACAAAAAAGACACACATTTAACAAAAGACTTTCCGTCTTAATAATTTATCAAATTTCACAGAAGACAAGTTTCTGTTTCTTACATTCACATATGAAAGCTTCACATGTGAAATCCATTTCACATGTGAAGTGTTCCAATTCCACACGTTGATTTCACATGTAAAATCGATTTCACGTTTGAAAATGTGGATTTCACCATGGCCGGATCTGGCCTCATTTGTTAGAGGGGGAGGAGGTTTTCCAGAGGGAGAGCATTACTATGGAATCGAGGGTCATTGTCTCGCAGAAAATGTTTGAAATTGGAAGTCCTTGAAATGCCATTTCCTACACGCTGAGCACTACGTATTACTCAGAGCACTACGTATTACTCAGAGTACTCGTATTTCATGTGAAAATTAAGAAAAGCTACGTTATATGGTGACCCGCTATATAGTGCTACGTTTTTTAGTGCTTGAATATTTTCTCGCGTATTCGAAAATCAATCAATCGTTTCAATATAATAAGTAGTATTCACAACTCAAATATGGAATACCACCTTCAAGGGGGTGCTAGATACCATTAGGGGGGGCGCATCTCCTTGTACCCCCTGGATTTCACATGTGAAATTTCCGTAAGGGGGCTACCTACTCTGGACCGACCGTGCAAGATTGCACACCATAAACATCCATTACTTACAGGTAAAGATGTTCTTCTATCAAAGTGTTCAGTTGTGTCATACAACTCATCATCAGGTGACACAGGAATAGCAGTAGGTAAAGGTAATAAACTATGTGGTACATCATGTTCGGATACCATCCATTTTAAATCTGCTGAAGTTAAGTTTTTCCGTGAAGCAACTTTCTCCAGTAAACACAGCGCAACTTGTTCTGCTGAGATAGGCGAGCCACTTGTCTCGAGAGAGGAAGTATCTAATGATGTACCAGATGGAATCAAATCATGTCTCTCGACACGTTTCTGTGATTTACTACTTTCAGGACTGGGTAGTTCATTACTTGAATTGTAGTCACTGTCAACTGATTTCGGCGGTTCCCCTATATGATATAAGAAAACCAAAACAGTTTCACAGCAGAACCAAACATACCTGTTTTCCAATTTTCCGTTAAGTAAACCGCCAAGGTCATCAGTAAGAATCCGTGTCACCGCTTACTGCAGCGTGTGTCACATTAGGTGTATATGAAATGAGATGGTCACCACGCGAAACACGCGTGTTGTACTGGCTTCGGTGGTAATTTTGTATCGAGCATTGATTGCCTCTTTTTTTAGCTTTTCGGCTTCAAATGAAAATGGTTAACATCTTGAAATTCTGAAATCCATTCATCTAAACTTTCGGATGATAGGTCCCGCATAGTGACATACATGCATATAACTTGAAATGATGTTCGTCCGAGGCGTTGAAATTTTCTGGCATCCTTTTCATTGCCTTTTTATAACGTGAATTAGATCTTCTTTTACCTCTTCATTATCACCCAAAATCGTGAAAGTCGACAATCATTATATGATTTTTTTACTGCCACGTAGTTCGCGACATGGTGAATATCTCATTTCGTAGTCAGTGGATGTGACGGACACTGAAAGTGGCCACACTGATTGTTACTGGTGACTCTGGCGGTGTACGCAACCGGAAATTGCTACGCCGACCACAGCTCCGCGAGTGGGGTCTTTCAAGGCGTACGTCTCTGCAAACAAAGGTCAAAGCCAAAAACCAATTTTTAAAATTTCTCATCCAATTTTCATCAAAATTGAACCAATGTTTATTCGATTTGTCCTTGGGCTTGGCCTACGATCATTAGCTGCACAAATTTTCGTACTAAACCATCTGACAGTTTCTGACAGACAAACACGCGCACAAACCTCCTGGCAGAGGTAGCTGCATGTACAATACTGTAGTTCTATTACCAAAACCGCGGATGCTTCCTCTTGTCCAAAAAAACGTGTCTTGTTTTCCTGTGGAAACATTGTCGAATTTAACGACATTAGGAATGAAGTCGCATTCTTGAATATTTTGGCACGAAAACATGACACGTTTTCTTGAGCGAGAGGAAGTATGGGCGGTTTTGGTAATAACATGATAAGAAAAACAACAACAAAATGAACGTACTTGACGAGAAGCTTGATCGAGGTGAACCAGACGAGAGGCTAGTGCCGGTACTCTTGGTCGAGGAAGACATTGCATCAGGGAAGACTCCTTCTTGTTTCTTCGAACGCCTTTTCCTCGCCATTTTTCTCTTGATTTTAGCGCGAAGCTGCAAAATCTCTTCATCACTTTCATCATCATCATCCTCGTCCAAATCTGAATCGTAAGCATTCTCACATTTCATCTAAACAAATAATATGTGTTCCATGTTTAGGTGCGTTTCACTAGTATATAAAGCACCATCATGCAGCAGATATAGTAAAGTAGTAAATCGGGAGTTATCAGAATCCATCGCGTAAAATTCGCGCTCATATTAGGGAATATCATGCACACAGATGAAACTGAAAAGCCTGAAAAAGTCCTCATAAAAAGTACCACTCAAAAACTAAACCGTATCTGAAACAAAAACATGGATTATCTGAAATTGTTAAAGAACCGTCGGATCCTGTTTGTAATCAATCAGCACCTCTCTACTTGCGAACAGTTTCAACATATTAAAGCCTTTTCAGAACTATACCCCGATGATGACGCAAAGTCTAATCAAACCAGTATAATAGCTGAACATGTTTTCCACAATACTAAGGTAATTGATACTGTAAATCTAAGCGTTGGTCCCTTTTCCTGTATCAAGAATCACTCAAAGATATAAACCTGAATTTAATCATGGAATTAAAGATTCTAAAGAACTGACCATACTTAACTAATTCATTAATAATTATAACTAATACCATGGCATTCAGGGCGATTAGTGATTAAATGTACCCGAAAGCCGAGAGGTTTAGTAAAAAAGCCCCGGGGCGTACAGCGCCGAGGGACTTTTACTAAACTTCTCCAGATTTGGGGGACATTTCATCACTAATCGACTGTATGCCATGCTATCACTTTGTAATATCATAGCTACCGAGACAATAAAACGGTTTCATTCGATTAAATAAGTTGAAATGAAAAGGCGCGTTTGCGTTTTGATACTAATGACTATTGGGATGTTCGTTAATGGGGTTATACGGTTGATCTTTTACGTCTGTTAAATATTTAATTGAACATCAATATAAGAGGTTATATGCATAAAAATGAGGGACGATTAGTACCTAATAGTCCCGTAGGATGATTAGTTTTTAATCGTCCCGCATGTTTTAGCAGTGAGGAAAATTAGTCATTAATCGTCCCTCGCGAAACAAAGGATTTCGAGGTAGCTATGATATTATCAACCTAATGTATCGTATTTCTTCATATAAATACTGCTTTTGATGTATAACCTAGTTAGTTGATCCTAATGATGACTGAAATATAGTCGAAACGTTGATAAATATAAAAATGTTATCGATCTTTGGAGTTACACTTGTTATTAATACTAGATTCCCCTTGTTATGTTTTCTTAGCGCTTTGCATTGTGGTTATAGTGGTATCACTGATATACAAGATGGCTTTTTTTTGTCCTCACCCGTGCAAGAACTTTTAAAGAAAGCTAGGGTCAGGTGCGCCATAGCCAACAGCAAAATATTCGCGAAAACATTCAATATTTTCATTCGAGGTCGCTATCTTTATCAGTGACACCACTATAACCACAATGCAAAGCGCTACGAAAACGTAATAAGGGGAATCATACTGACACAAACAGGCTTCGAAAACAAGGACACCATTCGACAATGCCGACCACAATCCAGTTCTTCTCAGTAGAACTAGCTATCTTTTTTTCAGCTGCCGACAGCAGTTCAAAAACCATCGTGTTCGTTCGTTATTCATTTATTTACAAGGTCTTACAACAATTTGTAATTATTCCCCAATACAGCCAAGGAAACTGCGAAGCTTGACAATTCGATTAGGGAATTACACGGTTCGAGATATATTCAATATGAAAAATCGCACGCGTGTTTGGCGAAATATTTATAATACGTACACGAGTGCGTAGCAAGAGCGGCATTATAAATATTTTGCCAAACAGAAGTGTGATTTTTCCTTAATACTTTGAGAACAAGTGTAATTTCTTGTTACATGTAATATTATTTTATAGTCAACCTAGTGAGCAATCAATGACAAGAAACATTGCATTACTGTATTCAAGCGAGCACAGCCAAACGCGCTTTTGATCAATTTTTAGAGTAATTTTCTAACATTTTCAATTCATACCTGTAAAAACTGTGAATAATTTTTGGTTCATCTTTCTCTTCTGTTCAAGAGCTCATTCGAAAATTACAACTCAGAAAATATAAATTTTCACGTTGTTTATTAAGATTTTGCGTTTAAATTTCTGCACTCATGTGAGCGTGCGAAATGCACGCGGGCTCGTATTTGTGCCGATTAAGCTTTGAACGGCACGATTTTTAACCAATTAGAATCGAGTTAATTGACTAAAATTATACTATAACGGAAATCAGCCGCAGGAATATTAATAATACTGTCGTGGAAAACACGAAATTTGGATTGTGTTACTGATGTCTGCTGTTGCTTTGAAATTACAATGCTGGAGATAGTATCTGATCTAAAAAATGCTGAGAGGTGCCGACCTAGGTCAGATTTAGGCCGACATTGTTTTGCCGACCTCAATTATGACTTTGTTTCGAGGACTGCATAAAAAAGTTAAGAATTAACTATCTTGCCTCACTCTCATAACTGCTAATTAACAATGCAAGGTTACAGTAAAACCAAGATACACTTACGATATATGCTAAAAAATAACGTGGTTAATCCATAACATTATTTTCTAATAGCAATTTTACCTGTTCAATAGCACAAATAAGAGCCTCAGAGATGCTGAAGTGTGCATTTTCCTAAATAAAATAGATATTAAATTGGCAATACATGAATATACGATGTAAATTAGAGCTTACCGTTTATGAAAAGTGAAAATTGCAGAAGCGACACATGACATGTGCAGGTCACGTACACTAGTACAGTTCTACTGTATAAAAAGTTGCACGGAGGAACAAAAGGTCAACCATTGTTTATACCTCAATAAAAATGACGCACAAAACGTGGATGTAGCGTCGTATATGACTGATAGCCAACTCGTGCTATACGCACCTCGTCGACTATCAGCTCTTATTATACAAATATAAACTATAGATATTACCGGATATAAGCTATTCTGCAATCTGATTGGTTCGCTACTAGCAGGACTATAATAGCTCATATACTGCCAGTAGAGAAAACAACATGGCGGCTCGAAAATTGCTGGAGTTTTCCGAACAACGAAACAGCAAAGTTATTCGCTTTTAATAGCATTAAGAGGAATAAAAAGAGAATGAAGATACTCCAAGTAATTGTTTTTGCGGGTTAGCAAAAGGATTCTTAATATTTAAACTGGTTAAAAAATGTATTTAAAAAAGTATAATGCCGAAAGGACGAAGTGGAAGATAAAAACATGAACAGCTGAATATAATTTTTTAGAAGTAATTAAACAACTGAAAACATGTCAATTTATAAATTTGAAATCAACAAGTACGTGTTTTGTCTAAAAAGCCTTACATGTATATTTAGATATTTCAAGTTTTCAGCAATGTTTGAAGTATTGTTTGAGGAAGGCAGCAGTGGCTTGTCAGCTTTAGGGCAAGGTGTGTGGATTGCTACACGAATAGCTATTAAATATTATTTTCTGAAAGACTTAAATTTGTTCCAAAATACTGTATATATACTTTAGCATACAAATCGTCAACGTAACTAAATTTAGTATTATAGTATTACCATCGGACTGATCGGAGTATTAACAGACAGTAGTATTAACTTACTCGATCAAATGCCTGACATGAGTCGTTGAGCCTTGACGACAGGAAACCAAGAACAGGATTTTGACTTGTACGAGATGAAAATGGAGATCCCATAGTACCACCGTAAAATTCTGAATTAAACATGCAAAATTAATTTAGTTCACGCAAGATTAGTAATAAATTTGATATTTTTAATAATATTTTCAGGGGTGGAAAAATAGTTTACTTTCTCGGACTGCAAACAAACATTGAAAGTGTTCTGCAAATAATCATGTAAAAAAATCGAGAATCGAAAATAATATTCGTAACTGTGTGACGCTAACACGTTGTCAAGCTGGATGTCGTGCTGGATGTCAACAGAAAAACATTAATTATTTCACTGCACTGAGAATCTTAATAGTTATAATACTCTTAGGAATATAACACAAAAATAATTTAGATAACATGCATTAAGGGTTTGAAAATCAAGTGTCCCAGATTAGCTAAAAATGCATTTGCCATACAACATTTGTTAATCATTCTATAGTCTACATTCATACACTACCGCACCATTAAGATGGATGCATTTATAATTGCATTTCTGTGCTCATACTTATACTGTACAATACAAATAAGGGACTGGTCATAAAGTAACTGCTATAGGGTGGGCTGGAGGCAAATCACAAATTTTGCCAATAAGTTCGGTGACCCATCTTATAGGATGTAGAATCAAAGCCCATCTAATCTTACAAAAGTTGTATTTGTACAGTTAGTTGTATTTGCTGTGATTCGCCCACTTCTTGTTGTTGTATAAACAAAGTACTGGCTTCAACAGCATCATTTGCATTTGATAATTTGGATAGTTTTGTTTACTTTTATTACTATCTTTATTTTTTGAGGTAGACATGGGTTTTTGTTTGGTGGTCCAACCGTGGACATATACAAAAAAATTGGCGGCCTATCAAAACTGACCAAAGATTTTCCATGGGCCATCCCAAATCACTCCAGCCCTCCCTAAGTAAACATTCTTTCCACTGGTTAGAATTTTTCCTCTTAATTCTACCTTTATTCTAAATTATTACAGTTATCTTTTTCCGGACTTAAGGCCCGTTTACACTTGCAATTTTTCATTTTTTTCTGCGATTTTTCCAGCGATTTTTCCTGCGATTTTCTCTTTCTAATGCATGTGAACGAGTAGATGAGTTATGAATGTTTGTAGTACATGTATTCCCTCATCTGAATATTCATAACTTATCCACTCGTTCATATCCATCAGAAGAAGAAAATCGCCCTAAAATTAATGGCAGCAACAATTGCAAGTGTAAACGATCCTTTAGAGAAATATTTGTGCCCCTGATTATTTTGAACATTTCTAATATTTTGACGATATTGATTCCTTGCTTGGCCTCCTGTTAAGAAGTCTGTCAGATTCAGAGTGGGCATTCCGTAGTAATGTTTTCTTATCATTCTCCTCATAAGGTTGCCTAGGCAATTCTCCTTCAAACCACCGTACTTCGTTTTGGACATCTACCGGTTCAGTGGCCGCCGTGAACGCTGCAGTAGCCAATATTGTTTCATTAAATTTGGATTTATTCTTCTGTGTAAGATTAAGTCGTGTTGATTTAGGCACGAAGATCTCGTCTCGACCGTCGTTTAGTGAGGGGAGGTCAGAATCTTCCGTTATAGTACGTCGGTCTTTCGGCAAACCTTGTAACGAGGAAGCGTCAGAGGCCGTGCTTGGCACGCGACCTGACCGCACGTCAGGTGTT
Organism: Paramuricea clavata; assembly: GCA_902702795.2. Taxonomy (NCBI): domain Eukaryota; kingdom Metazoa; phylum Cnidaria; class Anthozoa; order Malacalcyonacea; family Plexauridae; genus Paramuricea; species Paramuricea clavata. The sequence continues at coordinate 17,118 of CACRXK020005468.1, forward strand.
GTTTCATTTTCACTCACGGAGTCAGACGAAGAGTCGTCATCAATTGATGAACAACCATCACACAGTTTCTTGCGAAAGACGGCCAAATATCTTTCTTTATTTAACTAGGATGACATTAACAAATTTATATTATTATATAAACACCGCACAAAAAGAAAGTTCTCCACCATCCCCTCCCCGCCCCTAAATTTTCTCAGCGTAAGTTTTAAACCAAAGATAATCACACCTAGCACTAATTGGACATATGGTCGTTTGATAAATACTCTGTGAAGAATGGGGTCAGTCATGTCAGGAACCTTGTCCTCACCGCCAGGAACATTGTCGTCAGCGCCAGTAACCTTATCCTCACCGTCGGTAACCTTGTCCTCACCGCCAGGAACCTTGTCGTCACCGCCAGTTACCTTGCCCTCACCACCAGTAACGTTGTCCACACCGCCAGTAACCTTATCCTCACCGCCAGGAACCTTGTCCTCAGCGCCGGGCACCTTGGGCTCGGCGCTAGGAACCTTGTCCTCACCGCCAGTAACCTTATCCTAACCGCCAGGAACCTGGTCCACACCGCCAGAAACCTTGTCCTCACCTCCAAGAACCTTGTCCTCACCGCCAGGAACCTTGTCCTCACCGCCAGTAACATTATCCTCATCGTCGGTAACCTTGTCCTCACCGCCAGGAACGTGTCCTCAACCGCCAGTAACCTTATCCTCACAGCCAGGAACCTTGTCCTCAGCGCCGGACACCTTGGGCTCGGCGCTAGGAACCTTGTCCTCACCGCCAGTAACCTTATCCTAACCGCCAAGAACCTGGTCCACACCGCCAGGAACCTTGTCCTCACCCCCAGGAACCTTGTCCTCACCGCCAGGAACCTTGTCCTCACCGCCAGTAACCTTATCCTCACCGTCGGTAACCTTGTCCTCACCGCCAGGAACCTTGTCGTCACCGCCAGTTACCTTGCCCTCATCACCAGTAACGTTGTCCTCACCGCCAGTAACCTTATCCTCACCGCCAGGTACCTTGCCCTCAGCGCCGGGCACCTTGGGCTCGGCGCTAGGAAACTTGTCCTCACCGCCAGCAACCTTATCCTAACCGCCAGGAACCTGGTCCACACCGCCAGAAACCTTGTCCTCACCCCAGGTACCTTGTCCTCACCGCCAGGAACCTTGTCCTCACCGCCAGTAACCTTGTGGTCACCGCCAGGAACCTTGTCCTCACCGTCAGTAACCTTATCCTCACCGTCGGTAACTTTGTCCTCACCGCCAGGAACGTGTCCTCACCGCCAGTAACCTTATCCTCACCGGCAGGAACCTTGTCCTCAGCGCCGGACACCTTGGGCTCGGCGCTAGGAACCTTGTCCTCACCGCCAGTAACCTTATCCTAACCGCCAGGAACCTGGTCCACACCGCCAGGAACCTTGTCCTCACCCCCAGGAACCTTGTCCTCACCGCCAGGAACCTTGTCCTCACCGCCAGTAACCTTATCCTCACCGTCGGTAACCTTGTCCTCACCGCCAGCAACGTTGTCCTCACCGCCATGAACCTTGTCGTCACCGCCAGTTACCTTGCCCTCACCACCAGTAACCTTGTCCACTCCGCCAGTAACCTTATCCTCACCGCCAGGAACCTTGTCCTGACCGCATGGAACCTTGTCCTCACCGCCAGAATCCTTGTCCTCACCACCAGGGACCTATTCCTGACCTCCAGGAACCTTGTCCTCAGTGCCAGGCACCTTGTCCGCGGCGCAAGTAACCTTGTCCTCACCGCCAGGATCCTTGTCCTCACCGCCAGTAACCTTATCCTCACGGCCGGTAACCATGTTCTCACTGCCAGGAACCTTGTGTTCGCCGCCAGGAACCTTGTTCTCACCGGCAGTAACCTTGCCCTCACCGCCAGGAACCTTGTCCTCACCGCCAGGAACCTTGTCCTCACCGCCAAGAACCTTGTCCTCACCGCCATAAACCTTGTCCTCGCCACCAGGGACCTATTCCTCACCTCCAGGAACCTGGTCCTCAGCGCCAGGCGCTTTGTCGTCGGCGCTAGGAACCTTGTCCTCACCGCCAGTACCCTTGTTCTCACCGCCAGGAACCTTGTCCTCACCGCCAGGAACCTTATCCGCACCGATAGGAACCTTGTCCTCACCGCCGGTGACCTTTTCCTCACCTCCAGAGACCTATTCCTCACTTCCAGGAATCTTGTCTTGAGCGCCAGGCACCTTGTCCTCGGCGCTAGGAACATAGTCCTTACCGCCAGTAACCTTGTCCTCACCGCCAGGAACCTTGTCCTCACCGCCAGGAACCTTGTCCTCACCGGCAGCAACCTTGTCCTCACCGCCAGTAACATTGTCCTCACCGCCAGGAACCTTGTCCTCACCGCCAGTAACCTAATAATAATAATAATAATAATAATAATAATAATAATAATAAAAGTAATAATAATAATAATAATAATAATAATAATAATAATAATAATAATAATAATAATAATAATAATAATAATAATAATAATAATAATAATAATAATAATAATAATAATAATAGTGATAATAATAATAATAATAATAATGGTTTATTACATCTTTTCCACAGCGTGGCTCTACATCTGCAAAATTTTACATAAAAATATATTATACTAATTGAAATTCTCTAGGAAAATTTAAAACTAAGGATAAAATTTTAGCTATGTAAAATATTTGTCTGTAGCGTTACACATTAAAAAGTCTTTGCACTGCCGTGAGAAATGTCCGAAATGTTCGAAATTCCTGAGTTGAGCAGGTAGAGTATTGAACAATTGCCAGGTTGTATCTTGAAATGTTCCACTTCTAGCGGTACTTGAAGTTTCTTTGCTGCGCTTGAGCGAAGTACTCGCTCACGTGATTGAATTTTCAGCGAAAGATATGCTTGCCATGGGGATTGATGTAATGCTTTGTGTGGCATTTTTAGCATGTGCCAGTCGCGTCTCCCCTTAATAGGGAGCCAACCAATACAATACAATACAATACAATAAAAATTTATTTATCCACGGTGGAATCTTCAGTATATAAATATATACAAGTTTAAGCATGCAAAAATAAATAAAAGAATATGATCTACTGGTTTACAAGATTGCCGTGTGGGAGTTCATCTAAACTATTATAATACTTGTTTACAGCTTTCCGGAACTGAGCAAACGATTGGAGCATTCTTATATTTTCGGGAAGGCAATTCCAGAGCACTGCTCCACTGTACTGAAAGCTTCGCTTCAGATAATTGTTCGTGGTTTGGGTAAATTTAATTTCATTTCAAAGTTCCTAAGATTATATTCTGAGCCACGAACTGAAAAAAGATTTTGTAGATAGGTAGGTGTGTCACCTTTGAGTGTTTTGAACATCAAGCCAGCTTTAAGTTTTTTGCGTCTCAACGATAAGTTATCCAAGTGTAAAGTATCAAGAAGCACAGTAGCATTAGTGTCATAGCTGGACCTCGTAATGACCCTGACCGCCCGGTTCTGTAATTTTTGTAGTTTAGAACTTAGCGTTTCGCCAAGACCATCCCAGACCGAGGAGCAGTAGTCAAAATGAGGTTGAATCAGTGCTTGGTATACTTGGATAGCCGTGTTCGTTGAACTGCAGGATCTTATACGTTTTAAAGCCCCTATGGCTGAAGCACTTTTTTTACATAGTTTGTCAGTATGCTCAGACCACATAAGGTGATTATCAAGATGGACACCCAGAGATTTTACCGAAGTAACTTGGTTGACCTTATTACCGTTTATCTGAATATCTATTTCATTACTTAGTGTTTTTATTCTTCGTCTAGATCCAACTACCATGAATTCTGTTTTTACAATATTTAAGCTTAGTTTATTAGTGGTTAGCCAATCGCTTAGACCTTTCAATTCGGTGTTAATGACATTTTGGAGCTCTTTGGCAGAGTCGGATGCATAACTAATACTTGTATCATCTGCGAACATTCTTGCAGTTGTATGATCAAGACAGTTCGGTAAATCATTAATGTAGATGAGGAATAGCAACGGCCCTAGGCTGCTACCTTGAGGTACACCACAGGCCACTGGCACAGAATCTGACAGTTGACCGTTTACCCGGCACTTTTGAGTTTTATCAGTGAGGTATGAATGAAACCAAGTAAGACTGTTTTCGTCACTACCATAATTTCTAAGCTTTTGTAGGATAATTTGATGATCGATCGTATCAAAAGCTTTCTTTAAATCAATAAATACAACCAATATTAATGACGTCAGCAACTTTAGCGTAAGAGCCTTTAACAAAACCAGCGCATTCATTTTGAATGCGCTGTAGTCTCTTTAGTTGGTAGTCATGTACAGGACCATAAACTGTGTCACAGTAATCTAGCTTTGATATGACAAGCATTTCGATTAATTGTTTACGTAAGTTATACGGGGCCATATGCTTTAGCTTGCGCAAGACTGCCAAGACAGCACAACACGAAGACGTCAAATATTTTATATGTTCATTCCAGTTAAGTGATCAGTAAAAATGACGCCCACTAATTTGGTAGCGCCTTCGGGTTTTATTTCCTGATTAGCACAGATAAGATCTAGTTTAACTTTGTCGAGGGAATGCGTTCGTGAAATTTGAGCTGTAGAGAACAGCATCAATTTAGTTTTTTTCGGATTTAATGACAAATTTGAAAGTGAGGACCAGTGATTCAGGGAATCCAACGATTGTTGCATATTATCGATTGATTGATCGAGTTTGGCAGTTTTACAATGTTCGTACAGCGAAGTGTCCTCCGCATACTGATAACCGGTTTGAGGGATATCGTGAGGGATAGCGATATATCGTGCCAAGCAACAGTTTGCTATTTGTGTTTCGACCTGGCACCTCAAGCCATAGAACATCTAAATCACGATATAGCTGTTCAAAGTCTGTACGACGTTTGAAAGCTATATCATCACCTATGTAGGCGTCAACGCCGGCACCATTTATGTTACCTCGGTTGCGGAATACATTAGTATATCCAGGGATGTTAACATATTGAAGCAGTAACCTGTCACCTTTAAGCCAAGTTTCGCTTAAAGTACAGATGTCAAATGGGTATGTCTCAATCGTAAGACGAAAGTTGTCAAATGTTGAAGTCATACACTGAGTGTTTAAATGGGCGACTCGTAATAATTTCTGTCGAGATTCGAGTTCTGATAGATGGATATCGCTGTTCGCTGTAGACATTAAGGGACTCTTATCAATCTCGCCTATAGAGTTATCAAAATCTATAGACCGTTCAGAATGTAACCTTTTCCTCACCGCCAGGAACCTTGTCCTCACCGCCAGGAACCTTGACCTCACCGCCAGAAACCTTGTTCTCACCGCCAGGAACCTTGTCCTCACCGCCAGGAACTTTGTCCTCACCACCGCCAGTAACCTTATCCTCACCGCCGGTAACCTTGTCCTCACCGCCAGGAAACTTGTCCTCACCGCAAGGAACATTGTCCTCACCGCCAGTCATCATGCCCTCACCGCCAGTAACCTTGTCCTCACAACCAGGAACCTTGTCCTGACCGCAAGCAACCTTGTCCTCACCGGCAGGAACCTTGTCCTCACCGCCAGGAACCTTGCCTCAGCGCCAGCAACCTTGCCGTCACCGCCAGTAACCTTATCGTCACCGCCGGTAACCTAGTCCTCACCGCCAGGAACCTTGTCCTCACCGCCAGGAACAATGTGCTCACCACCAGCAACCTTGTCCTCTCAGTAAGGAACCTTGCCTCACCGCCTGGAACATTGTCCTTTCCGCCAGGAACCTTGTCCTCAGCGCCATGAACCTTGTCCTCACCACCAGGTAGCTTTTCATTACCACAAGGAATCTACAATCTTGGCGAAAAGTTCGTAGAACGACAAAACAAACTCGCAACTTTTTAATATGCTTGGGATTTAAAATCACTTTGCACCTCCCCCGCTCCTACCATTCAATGTTGCTCTCCCACATTTCTAGTAGACGTACAATTTTGTTGTACTGTAGGTCAGATCATACAAATACACGAAACGGCAACACTGAATGGAGGAAAAGGGGGAGGCCTTATTAAAAATGAATAAAACTGATTTATCATCGTCCTACGGTTGGCTAAGATTGTGGGTTCATGGTACTGAGGACAAGGTTCCTGGCCGAGAGGACAAGGATCCTGGCAATGAGGACATGGTTCCTGGCGGTGAGGACAAGGTTCCTGGCGGGGAGGACAAGGTTCCTGGGGGTGAGGACAAAGTTCCTGGCGGTGAGGACAAGGATCCTGGCGGAGAGGACAAAGTTACTGGCGGTGAGGACAAGGTTTCTGGCGGTAAGGACAATATTCTTGGCGGTGAGGACAAGGTTCCTGGCGCTGTGGACAAGGTACTTTCGGTGAGGACAAGGCTCCTGGCGGTGAGGACAAGGTTCCTGGCTGTGAGGACAAGGTTTCTGGCTGTGAGGACAATGTTTCTGGCGGTAAGGACAAGGTTCCTGGCGGTGAGGAGAAGGTCAAAGGCGGCGAGCACAAGGTTCCTGGCGGTGAGGGCAAGATTACTGGAGGTGAGGACAAGGTTCCTGGCTGTGAAGAAAGGTTCCTGGCGATGAGGACAAGGTTCCTTGTGGTGAGGACAAGGTTGCTGGCTGTGAGGACAAGGTTAGTGGCGGTGAGGACAAGGTTCCTGGCGGTGAGGACAAGGTTCCTGGCGGTGAGGGAAAGGTTCCTGGCGGTGAGGACAAGGTCTCTGGCGGTGAAGGCAAGTTTCCTGCTGGTGAGGACAAGATTACTGGAGGTCAGGACAAGGTTCCTGGCGGTGAGGACAAGGTTCCTGGCGGTGAGGACAAGGTTCTTGGCGGTGAGAACAAGATTCCTGGCGGTGACGACAAGGTTGCAGGCGGTGAGGGCAAGGTCCCTGGCGGTGAAGGCGAGTTTCCCGCCGTTGAGGACAAGATTACTGGAGGTGAGGACAAGGTTCCTGGCGGTGAGGACAAGGTTCCTGCGGGTCAGGACAAGGTTCCTGGCTGTGAGGACAAGGTTCCTGGCGGTGAGGACAAAGTTCCCGGCGGTGAACACAATGTCCCGGGCGGTGAGGGCAAGGTTCCTGGCGGTGAGGACAGGATTACTGGAGATGAGGACAAGGTTCCTAGCGGTGAGGACAAGGTTCCTGGCCGTGAGGACAAGGTTCGTGGTGAGGACAAGGTTACTGGCGGTGAGGACAGGATTACTGGGGGTGAGGACAAGGTTCCTGGCGGTGAGGACAAGGTTCCTTGGCCCTTCTTGGTGGAGAGGACAAGGGTCCTGGTGGTGAGCACAATGTTCCTGGCGGTGAGGACAAGATTCCTGGCGCTCAGGACAAGGTTACTGGTGGTGACGACAAGAGTCATGGTGATCAGAACAAGGTTCCTGGGGATGACGACAGGGTTCCTGGTGGTGTGGTCAAGCTTCCTGGTGGTGTACACAAGGTTCCTGGTGGTGAGGACAAGGTTCCTGGCGGTAAGGACAAGGTCTCTGGCGGTGAGGACAAGGTTCCTGGTGGCGAGGGAAGGGTCTTGGTGGTGAGGAGGTTCCTGCAGGTGAGGAGAACGTTCCTGGCGGGGACGACAAGGTTCCTGGCGGTGACGACAAGGTTCTTGGCGCTCAGGACAAGGTTACTGGCGGTGAGAACAAGGTTACTGGCGGTGAGCACAAGGTTCCTGGCGGTGAGGGCAATGTTTCTGGCAGTGTGGACAAGGTTACATACGGTGAGGACAAGGATCCTGGCGCTGAGGGCAATGATTCTGGCGCTGAGGGCAAGGCTCCTGGCGGTGAGGACAAGGCTCCTGGCGGTGAGTATAAGGTTCCTGGCGGTGAGGACAAAGTTTCTGGTTGTGAGGACAATGTTTCTAGCGGTGAGGAGAAGGTTCCTGGCGGTGAGGACAAGGTTCCTGCCAGTGAGGACCAGGTTACTGACGGTGAGAACAAGGTTCCTGGCGTGGAGGACAATGTTCCTGGGTTCCTGGCGGTGAGGACAAGGTTCCTGGCGGTGAGGACAAGGTTGCTGGAGGTGAAGAGAAGATTCCTGGGTGAGAGGAGAAGGTTCCTGGCGGTGAGAACAAGTTTCCTGGGGGTGAGGACTAGGTCCCTGTTTTTGGGCTCAAGGATCCCGGTGGCGAGGACAAGCTTCTTGCGGTGAGGACATGGCTCCTGGCGGTAAGAACAAGGTTCCTGGCGATGAGAACAAGGTTTCTGGTTGTTAGGGCAATGTTTCTGGCTGTGAGGGCAAAGTTCGTCGCGGTAAGGACAAGGTTTCTGGCGGTGAGGACAAGGTTCCTGGCGGTGAGGACAAGGCTCCTGGTGGTGAGGACAAGGGTCTGGTGGTGAGGACAATGTTTCTGGCGGTGACGAAAAGGTTTGTGGCCGTGACGACAAAGTTCCTGGCGGTGAGGACAAGGTTACTGGCGGTGAAGACAAGGTTCCTGGCGCTAAGGACAAGGTTCCTGGGGGAAGGGACAAGGTTCCTGGCGGTGAGGACAAGGTTCCTGACGGTGAGGACAAGGTTACTGGCAACCTCGTTCCCAGGGCTTTCCCTTTTTGTCATTGGGAAGGCGGGAAAAGGCCCTGGCACCGGCCGGTCTTCTATGTATTCTGATTGGTCAATGACATGCACATTATTTTGCAAATAATGCAATGTCGCATTAATTTATTCAAACTTTGAGATAAATTAACATTTTCACGCAAGGTGTGTCCATTATTACTTTTGGCAAAATCTGTGCCAAAATGGTTAAATTCGAAAAGATTTATACACAATTTGTCGAAAGTTAGTATTTTTGTTTGTTTTAAACTGTGAGAGAAGGTTAATTGTGTACTAGAACACACCTCTGAGGCTCTGACCGAGTATTTAGGGCAAAATTATGTGCTTTCATTGGCCTCGTATAGCGTTTAATAATGTTTATATTTATAAAACTAAAGTCTGGGTTTATAAACTGAAACATGACCTTTAGTTTTTGATATTCTTCATAGTCGAGTTTAAATTGGCCTAATTTATAGTTAGTTACCACTAGAAATGCGACGATATTTTGTTACATGCAACAGTGTTTACAACTTTTGAATAATATGTGATTTGGTTTTATTTCAGATACTATTATTACATGTTGCTTCATTTTACCATAAATTGTGTTAAAAAAGTGATTTGCTCATTTGGCTGATGTTACAGTTTTCTGATGTGTTTTGTTTTGATGATATCAGAACAATTTCAATATGAAAGTGCAGTATATATATATATATCATAATGTATATATATCAAAATACTGATAAAATCTGTTTCCAGCTTGATTGTATTTGCATTGTTGCAGACAAAGTTGTGCAATGGCATGGTGGGCTTATGTTACATACTCGTATGTAATTCCATGTGCATGCATGTACTTTGATGCCTCAAGAGATGCTTTGAATGTGTAATAAAGGGCTGTTCGTAGGAGTTGGGCTGTCTGGCCTTAAATTGTGCACATTGTTTTTATGATATTTTAAGATTGTATTCATATCGCTGGACCATCTTGCCATTGCCACAATGTCTGATGTTCAAACAGGCTTTAAAATCAGGTTACAATGCATGCTTGAAAATATGCAACAATTTCACTGCTAATAATATTCCAGAAAATCCTGCCTCTTGGGCAGATCTGGGACTGATTTATTTGTCAGAGGGGGTGGAGGTTTACTACTTGTGATCGGGCAAGGGGAGCTAGCCAACTCATGTGAACAGCTTCTAAGTCCTAATTATATTGATAATTATGCACACTTTGGGATGGTAATGCAATTTGTAAAATATTCCACATTTTATTTAATAAAATTTAATTATATACATTGTTTTGTTGTTTATATTAACATCTTGGACAGTGTATATTTACACCTGTGGACCCTGCAAATAAACTCCTTTGGAGGGTGTACCCATTCTAAGCCAAACATGTTTAAGAAACGATTATCAAGGAATTTGCAGGATAAAATATATTTAAAACTGCTCTCTATATACATGTAATGCATGGTTCAATTCTTGCTTTTACCAATTAAACCCAGGGATTTTCGATGTCCCCTCCTCCCGTAGAATTCACTTGAAGTGACTGGGGCAAGGTAGCTATAAGTATAAGTAGGTATATAAAAGTCAATTAAAATTTACAAATAGAGCTTTTTGAATATAGACCATTGCAAAAGTATTTTTTAATTTGTTTAAATTAACCCTTTATAGTGGCCATGTGCCCTACTTTAGTATATTACTCCATCTGGTGCCAGACAATTTTACTCAAGGGCGGAATGTAGATTTGCCACAAGTCGACCTTGAATGAAATGTCGGCTCACGCTCGGCTCGCTGCTTGCCTTTCGTTCGAGAATCGAGGTGGACTTGTGGCAAGTCTAGGCAGAATGCTGCCACTTGAGTTAATATATTCTCAGAACAGTTACCATCAAATTAAATCTATTTTGCTGGCAAAATTGCCTTGGAGGAGTCCTTGATTTGTTGAGTCTTTTTTTTTGGGGGGGGGAGTTAGTGTTGTAAAAAACAGAATAGCAACTGGTTTCAGAATAGGAAGAATTGTTGTAATAGAGGTAATATAATTCTAAGACATATCATCCAAAGGAAGCAATCATTCTAGCTCTTATAGTGTATGTTGCAACAGGGATGAATTTAATTTACTGGGGGGTGGGGGCTATTTTTCATGATAAAGCAAAACATTATTAGAGGCAAAATGAGATACAGTAATTTGAGTAATAACATAAGCGAGCTGTGAACAATTCAAATTCAAATACAGTAGTCAAGCAAGATGTGGGCGGGCGGCACACATGACCGACACAACTCGGCATCAGAGCTGGCAGAGCATCCCCCACCAGATCATGCTGGATCCATCCCTGTGTTGCAAAATGTATTTCCTTCATAGTCAGGCATTC